>OZ020222.1:22937163-22952163 GCA_963971325.1 Aphodius granarius | reverse complement strand
ACACTTTTGCAGTTATTCAATTTTGTGAAGCGATGATCGTCAAAATGTGTCGGGATCGCAATAGGATATTACGGTCATGTGGAAATTTAAGTAGAATCAAGTATTAAACGATTATATATTATATAGCATATAATATTACATTCTGCTAACTTAATACTTAATTATATTCGCAGTTTGTTAAGAAAATTACAATTAAAATTTGAATTTTCCGAGGCCTGTCGTGGTCGTGATTGGCAAGTGTAAAATTGTCAACGTAGCCTAGAAATTATTCACAAATGTAGGGATTTTTGTTCTCAAAAGTTTGTCATCACTGCTTGTTTATATCGTGTTGCATGCCATCTTTGCTAGTATTTAGTTTGACAATCCGGAGCTTATGTTAGCTGTATATTAAAATAATAACTGTAATAAGTGTTATTAGTACAGTCATGTGTTGTTCTGATTTGCTGTTGCAAAAACTCTATATTGTTGTTTGATTTGTTCATGATTGATGTTGTCTTTTGCCTCAAATAACCTCAATACAACTACCGTAAATAACGTGAAGTAAGCGGGTGCTCCCACCCCAGCAACATAAAATAACTATGAGCAACGTTGTCAAGCTTCACATTATATTTTCTCCTTGTGACGTCACAGCGAGGATTTTTATTCAAATTTCAATCGGTGTGTTCTCTTAAATTAAAGCGTTGTTTCGAATTTGTAAAAGGATGGTCAGGAGGTTGCGTACTTTGTATCAAAACATAATTTGAAAAAAGCCTTAATACCCTATTCTCCGAACCACTGCGAGATACCACTGCGCTGTATAGCGCAATATTTGTAGAGTTTTATGATGAAACATGGGTGTACGGTATTCGATTTCCTACCATTACAAAACATATTTACGGTATATGTTGGGCATCACGTTAATGCCCACGAGTGTGTCTATACCGGAAATCTTTTCCCCAGACCAAAATCAGACAAAAATACAGGCTTACGAAAAGTGCAAAAAATTGCCCAAGTTTGACATATTTATTCAAGTCTAAAAATTAAAACTGGGTATTTTTCAATAACTTTCCAATACTGTCTAACGCTTTTTTTGTACACTAGCCAATTCACGGCGGTAATACATTTCCAACTTTTCCCAGGAAAACGAATGCCGTTATGCTGTGTATGCGAGTCCTATATCACGGGGTAGACTTCGTCGTAAATCGACAAAAAATGTGACAATGATGAAAATAAGGTAGTTTTTTGAGTTGTATTTGAAAAAATGTTGTCACCTAACTTTGAATCTTTATTACAGAAAAAATATACTGTACTACCCTCGGTACTTGCTACTTTTCTGTCCAAAAAAAATTTGAATTTTTATTTTAAATTATTGCAAGAAACTCAACCTAGCCTAGTTAATCAGTAAAGGAAATAAATTGAAAAATATAACGAAAAGTGTGAGAGTAAAAAAGGTTCTTTTATTTTACAAATTCAAATGCTCGAATTCTTTGCTTTCAGCACGAATACAGGCTCGTCGGCATCGTCTGCATCTTTTTAACGCATCGGCCATGAAATCGGACGCATGGCCTGTTCGAAATGCACGCCTAGGAGAGAGAAAGGAGCGCTACGCTTTTAGCGTTTCGACAGGAGCGAGCATTCCCTGGTCGAGGCATACAATTATTTAGGTATTTTGAATGACGTTGGAATAAACTTTTTTCTTTCTCCACCCCAGTAAAAAAATCTAGTGGGTTTACGTTCGGAGACCGTGCTGGTCACACAATTGCAGCCTGACGCCCAATCCACCTTCCTGTTCTCTGTCCAAATATTCACGTACAGGACGAGCATAATGCGGTGGGCAACTGTCTTGTTGGAACCACATAACCCTGTAGATATTAGGTGGAATATCTCCTATTAATGTCGGCCACTGATTTCGGAGAGAATCCAGGTAGTTTTTTTGTTGATAGAGAATACGTTGGAAGGCGGATGGGCGTCAGGGTGCAATTTCGTGGCTCTGGTCTCCGCACTTAAACTCAGTTGGTTTTTTTTACTGGGGCTGCAGGAAGGAAAAAAATATTCCAACGCTATTCAAAATACACCGAGCTGCGCTACTCAAGGAACCGATGAGATCAATGCAACTACTACCACTACGCACGTTTTATTAAACGATCATTTTTAAAAAGATGCAGATTGTGCCGACGGCCTGTATTCGTGCTAAAGGCAAACAATTCAAGCATTTGAATTTGTAAAACAAAAGCACCCTTTTTACTTTCATACCTTTCGTTTTATTTTTCAATTTATTTCCTCAATTAATTAACTGAGTTTCTTGCACTAATTTCAAGTAAAATTTTTTTTGTGGCAGAAAAGTAGCAAGTGTTGTACCTTTTTAAAATCCTAACTAAATGGCCCATTTAAAATAACTTACTAACTTGCCGAGGGTAGTACAGTATATTTTTTCCTGTCATAAATCTTATTTTTATCAGTCACATTTTTTTTGGATCGAGTTGCAACTCCGATTAATGGTACGGTTATTTAACATCATATTAGCAAAAAAACCGCAAGAGAAATAGAAAATTTTTTGCTACAGTAACTAAAGATGTGGTAAAGGATGCCGATTTTCTACTTTTTTGAAAAGGGATAGAGATTTTTTTTATATTTTTGCCAGAACGTACATAAACCACCTTCTCTCCTGGCATCCGCTTAACGTTGAGTTTCGGGGCACCTGTTTAAATAGAAAAATATAGCAACAAAATGACAATGGTATGTTTTTTTTTGTAGATACGTCTCCTTCATTCCTTCACTCACTCACTCATACACTCTCTTTTTCACTATTTTCGGCTCTTTTCGTCTCTTTTCCACTCTGTCTCATTCTTTTATTTATGCATTGAGAAGAGAAATGGTATAATATATTGTATACTATCGTACTAGTCATAAGTCATACTGATAAATAGCCTTGCATACAAACGTGACAGTGACGTTTGTAGCACGGAATCTTTTTTGTTATCACTACTACATATATGAATAAATTCTTGTAAGAGTTGCCATAAGAAATATTTTGCACTTTACAAGATTTTTTGTATGCCTTACCCTATAACTAGGACATATGTACTGCATAGCGCCTTTTTCAAACAGAATCCGAATATCACTGAATAACCCAGTATTAGCGTTATAAGTCCAAAGCTCGACAAACACAGCTCGAGTCTTTTCAGTAAACCAATAGGAACTCTCTAACAAAGTCACGGTGTATACGGCATTTTTATATTTTCTACCCATTTTTATCCAATAACCATTACCATCGTACTTGTATACCAAATTACCTTAAACAAAAATGTTGTTTCGTGATAGTGGTCAGATTAGGAAATGCAATGTACAAAAAAAGCTTAGGCTACCTTCAAACAACTACAACAACGTTTATAAAAATGTTGTGTGTTTAAAAGATCTTTATTAAAAAGAAATTTTAACTAGTGTTGCACAGATATTTTACCAATGCGGATTTTGCTAGCCAGGGTTTATCTGGTACGATAGATAAGGCGTGTGGAGGGTTAATGTAAACACTAGGGAAAGTAACCTAGAGGCTCGAGAAAAAGAGGCCAGGCAGTACCATAGACTGGCTCTAGTGGTCTAGTTGTGTGAAATGTGTTGTTGCTGCGGTATTGTAAAGTAGCTCTAGGGGTATAGTTGTGTGAAATGTGTTGTTGCTGCAGTATTGTAAAGTGGCTCTAGGGGTATAGTTGTGTGGAAAGTATTGTTGTTCTTCTAGAATAATATAGACATGGAGTCATATAACTTGGGCTTGTCGTGGAGACATGGAGTTATATGGCTTGGGCTTGTCGAGGATAGTAGAGACATGGAGTCATATAACTTGGGCTTGTCGTGGAGACATGGAGTTATATGACTTGGGCTTGTCGAGAATAGTATGACATGGAGTCATATGACTTGGGCTTGTCGTGGAGACATGGAGTCATATGACTTGGGCTTGTCGAGGAGAACATAGCCATGGAGTCAGACGTATATGACTTGGGCTTGTCTATCTTCCTGGGTGCCATAATAGGATATTATGCGGGTTCCCCCATGACTTGCACCGGTATATGGTAGCAATGGCACTGGCTAGTGCATTCCGCTCTGCTTCACTGTGTGTGTAAAGTTCCATCCAGGTTGTGGTTGATTTGGAGTATTTTAGGTGTGATAAGATAAAGTGTGCAGATGACCAAGCTAGCCTATGAGTCCAAGGAAATAGACGACATGGACTGGAGACTGAAGTCTGGGGACAGGAGTCCCCGGGTAAGTTAACCTTACATTGTATCGTTATCGCTGTTTAAAGAGGGTATTTCTATATTGTTATATGATACGCGGGGATGTGTAACCGTCCGGTGCCGATCGGGAGAGCCGCGGATTCCTTCCAATAGCGTGATAATCCATTTACCAATGACGTGTCATATCGGTGAGTTATTATCAATCTATTAAGCATGTTGCAGTTTGGTATCAGATGAACCTGTTTTAGTAATTATGAAAAAATGAAGTGCGGCAAAAATCTAAAGCCAACAGAGTCAGAAGTGGGATGTTCAAATAAACAGATACCTAATTGCACATGCAGATTGATAATGCTCATGACCAAACAGTATATAGTAGAGTTTTATAAATTCGTACTAAGACTACGATTATCTCTGTTAACGTAAAAATTGTCTGGCAATGTGAAACATAAACAATTTATTAGGGCGCCCCTAAGGGAAGTCTACCACTTGAGAGTCAGGTAGAGAAAATGTATACACTGTAGCCTGCAAAATACACAATACTACATCTAAGATGAATTTAAAAATTGATACTCATTTAACTGCGGTAAATCTTAAACCATACCTGAACTACAAAATGCTCTTATTATACGTATTCTGCTGAGGCAATTACATGTTACTCAAATTATATACCAAACGCGTGAAACCGTGTTGTGTATTGCGTGTACTTTTACCTCTCAGCGTAGATGTCAGCTGCAGATGACGATTTGCGGTGAGTTGTTTAAGTGATCGCATATTGAAATTCATTTACTTCATTCAAATAACCATCGAGTACTCACACAAAATATGTATCTACTAATCATGGGCCCATTTAGGAATCTACCATCACTATCATGACTTTAGTTAGTTTATGGCATAGAGAATTACGTCCTTTACGGGGTCCCGTGGTATTTTAGCTTTCTCAAGTGGAGTTCTAGAACGAACCTCACTTGTTCGACGATGTTACATTTTTGCTAATTGATATCTGCTTTGTGTCAGGGTGGTCATCGCTGTCTTATCCGTTACGTAAATTTGGTAATATATAACCTCATAATCTTATTTACTCCGGCGACCTTTTCAAGTGGCCTACATTAACGAATTCCCAAACGCTGGAGATTCTTGGAACCGGACCACCCCTCCTTAGTACCACTTTGAGGGGTTCGATTAACTAGTCAAAGACCACGTTAGTTACATTTTGTTAACGCTCGTGTTCGGTTCGCGAATAAAATTGTCTAAGATGTCAATTGTACCCTCTGAACGCAGTTGTGCACCGGATAGTGATTCAGAGGACTTAGGTCCTCAATCAAAACGGGACCAAACTTTGGCGAAATTGGTTGATGCAATTGATCAACTTAATAGTAACACCAAGAAGGCCGCAGAGAGCACCAAGTTGGACTTATCTCACAACGTTTTAAGTGGTGATCTGCTGACAAGCTTTGACCCTGCCGACGACGATGGTTGCATCGATACGTGGCTGGAACAGGTGGATGAGGTGCGTCGCGTTCAGCACTGGACGGAGGCCGACGTCATTTACTACGCGCTATCAAAACTCCGCGGACGGGCTCGTGTCTGGCGTAAATCACTGAGGAATATTGGGATGAGCTGGGAGGAGTGGAAAGAAGAACTACTATCCGAATTCCCGACCACGAGTTCACTTGGTCGCGATCATGAAAAGTTGGCCAACCGGAAGAAGACGCGTACCGAGACATACTTGGACTACTATTATGACAAAGTGAACTTGTTAAATCGATGCAAATTCCATGGACGTAATGCTGTGGAGATCCTAATATACGGCATCCAGGATGAGCATTTCCGTACTACCCTCGAGACACTTAACGCAAACGCTCCCAAGGATCTGCTGAGATTTCTCATTCGACGTGATAAGTCGCAGCAACCATCAGGATCTGGGATGCAACGACAAAAACACCTTGAGCATGAATCCAGAGTGCAGCCCTACAGTCGACCATCTACACATCCGCGGACGAACGTTAAGACAGTGAACTCCCAAAAGGATATCCAGGAAAAACGCTGCTATACATGCGGGCAGGCTGGTCATCTTAAAAAGCACTGTCCGAGGGTAAGCAAAACAGTGTTGTAACTCACCGGTCCCAACACGAACGCAAAATATTCCAAAGATATTGTAATCAACAGATTCCTCCCTACTATCGGCTCCGTCGCGTCGGTATACCTCTTCGTGTTGACGATGTTGAAGACGATATTTGTGCGTACGTGGTGATAAACTTCAGAAAGTCCCAGTGTTGATAGAACCTTTTACCGATTTAGACGGTATTTTAGTGATAAAAAATAATGATAAATGAAGAACAGTGCACAAAGCAAAAACACCCCCTAAAGTTAAGTTTACTGTGGCTGATTATGCAGTAGTGTCTGCAAATTATATCGGGAATGTTGCGGTACATACGTCGGATGGATTACACAGGTAACTTAGTAATAGAAAACTCGACAAGTACTGGGTCAAGTCGTGAATATCTTGTTCTGCGAACAAGTATTAGCGTCAGAGCCTCTGAGCGTATTGCCGGTGTGAATATTTCAGAAAACGAAACTACATTTAAACGCGGTGTGTTAATCGTCAGACCATGTATGCTAACGTGTGTTTGGTAGAGTAATAACTATTCGAGAAAAATCAAATAAATAATTAAGTCAATAATTAAATAAATAAAGAAATAATTAAGAGTAAATCAGATTTAGGCTCCGTGCATGGTAACGATAAGGAAGCTTTGACAATTATTAATGATTTTTGTGGGTGTTTTACAAATGATATCTCTAACCACGCCGTGGTTACCACGGCAAGGCATATTGCCTAAAGATGAAAATTTTATTAAACAACCATGATTAGTCATTGATCGCGCAATATTGTAGACTCTCAGAAGACAAACGGGACATATACACGAAATAAGCACTTATGAATGGTAAGGTGTATCACATAACTGTCACGATGTGCAGTGGGTGGTCTCAAAGGGATGCGAGGGCACGTGCTGTGTAGTGCACATGGCAAATTAGGGCATTTCTAGGTAGAAAAGACACTTAATCACCGTGGTCCTTTTGAATGTACAAAAAGAAATAATGCATTCATCATTGTTGTTGTCGACGCGTTCACAAAGCTTTTGTTTATTAAACCATTAAACCCGCGAAGTTGTAATATGTTTGACGCATGTGATGGTGTCGTCTGAAGCGCATCACATGGTGATATCTGATCAGGGTATGCCATTCACGTTAAAGAGAAAACGCAGTCACGACACCCTGCGCTAATGGTCAAGTTGAAAGGTATAATCGCTTTATAACAGACAGCATGGCGACACACGACGGAGAGGGTAAAACATGGGACGAGCACATCGACAAGATGCAGTTCTCAATAATCAATCCGTTAATTCGGGCAGTAGCAACGGGTTAGTGCTAAAGTATGCCTGACAGATGAGTGTTAAGTCGGTTCTCCCAAGAGATATAGATACCACGCGTATGATCTACCCGAATCAGTACGATAGCAGAAAGCATATGACAAAATTGTCACCGTTGATAAGACGAAACCGTGGACATCGGTTCGGTTACTGTAAGATTAGGAAATTGGGGAGAGTGATGGTGACGAAGTACCGCACTATAGGTACCTATATACTGATTGATGACGGGTTCTTATTACTAATTCTATTGTGTGAGGGCTTCTCGGGGTCGAGAAGTATTGCAGGATGGCCGAATGTTGCACAGATATTTTACCAATGCGGATTTTGCTAGCCAGGGTTTATCTGGTACGATAGATAAGGCGTGTGGAGGGTTAATGTAAACACTAGGGAAAGTAACCTAGAGGCTCGAGAAAAAGAGGCCAGGCAGTACCATAGACTGGCTCTAGTGGTCTAGTTGTGTGAAATGTGTTGTTGCTGCGGTATTGTAAAGTAGCTCTAGGGGTATAGTTGTGTGAAATGTGTTGTTGCTGCAGTATTGTAAAGTGGCTCTAGGGGTATAGTTGTGTGGAAAGTATTGTTGTTCTTCTAGAATAATATAGACATGGAGTCATATAACTTGGGCTTGTCGTGGAGACATGGAGTTATATGGCTTGGGCTTGTCGAGGATAGTAGAGACATGGAGTCATATAACTTGGGCTTGTCGTGGAGACATGGAGTTATATGACTTGGGCTTGTCGAGAATAGTATGACATGGAGTCATATGACTTGGGCTTGTCGTGGAGACATGGAGTCATATGACTTGGGCTTGTCGAGGAGAACATAGCCATGGAGTCAGACGTATATGACTTGGGCTTGTCTATCTTCCTGGGTGCCATAATAGGATATTATGCGGGTTCCCCCATGACTTGCACCGGTATATGGTAGCAATGGCACTGGCTAGTGCATTCCGCTCTGCTTCACTGTGTGTGTAAAGTTCCATCCAGGTTGTGGTTGATTTGGAGTATTTTAGGTGTGATAAGATAAAGTGTGCAGATGACCAAGCTAGCCTATGAGTCCAAGGAAATAGACGACATGGACTGGAGACTGAAGTCTGGGGACAGGAGTCCCCGGGTAAGTTAACCTTACATTGTATCGTTATCGCTGTTTAAAGAGGGTATTTCTATATTGTTATATGATACGCGGGGATGTGTAACCGTCCGGTGCCGATCGGGAGAGCCGCGGATTCCTTCCAATAGCGTGATAATCCATTTACCAATGACGTGTCATATCGGTGAGTTATTATCAATCTATTAAGCATGTTGCAGTTTGGTATCAGATGAACCTGTTTTAGTAATTATGAAAAAATGAAGTGCGGCAAAAATCCATAGCCAACACTAGTGCCTGAAATGTATTTAATTTCCTTAAAAAATAGAACTAGTTAATTAACAGCACAGTACTCTCTTAGTTGCAGCAGCAGAGTTTACCCTTGCAATTCTCAACCAATCTAATATATTAAAATTGCGTCAATAAAAGTAAATAAAAAAATCTGGAAAGATTAGAACAGTGCATTTTTTCGTTAATACATCGATATTAGAAGATAGGGTCCTACTAATAGCAGGTCTCAGATTGCGTCATGAGCATAACTCGCGTAAATCCTTTTTTTCTCTAAAAGATTCGTGTCGTTGCTTGAGACATCCACATATTAGTAAGCAGAACGTGAGTAGCAATTCCGTGAACTTAAGTTGGTTACTCAAGTCGGATCAGCAAAATTAGGGGTATTGTATTCCCCTAAATTAAATGGGGTGTCTGAGTAATTATTTTTTGCTGAAAGTTGTTGTTTTTTGACATTTTGTTAAAGGGAATTATTTGGTATGTCATTATCGAATTTTACACTCTTGCAATTCATTTATAATGTTTTGTGAATAACCAGTAAAGAAAAGTACTTTTTTTGTACTGCTGCATCCGAAAGCTACCGATTTCGTACGACGTTAGAGCACAGCTGTAGAATACAAATCTAAAATAAACTAAGAGAATCAATCTAATTGCTTGGTGATCATCAACACATTCCCGGTGTTGTACGTAAATCTAAAAAATGACGAAATGAGAATATTGTAATTAAAGTTAAACAAGAAGTAAAATTTTGTTTTATTATGTTGATGTCAGGTACCTCAAGCGATATCTATGCAATAAATGTAATGGCAATAATGACTTTATATTTGACGTTATATCGCAGAATTACCAACCTAAAATTTCTCCACGGAAATATAACTACATACTTTTTATATTTAGATTGGAGACGGATGCCAGTAAAACAGAATAAGTGTTTGAAAATGGGTTTGATGTTGTACTTTTGGAGAATCCGACCAATGCGATCAGTCGTACCTTGGATGTAGGGAAGAATAGCATTTGCGATTGGTGGGTCAGGCTGTTGATTTGGTTGTGTCGCTGTATTATTGAGGTGTTTGATGGTTTTCGTATGGAGGGAATGGGATAACTGTTTTGGACTCTGGTAAGATGGTCAAGTTCCTTGTGGAGATTGTCGGGGTGTGTTATTGAAATAGCTCGTCTTACAAGTGTACTGATCACGGCTTGTTTCTGAGCTGGGTGGTGGTAGGAATGGGCATTCAGGTATCTGTCAGAAGATGCCTCTTGCAACAGAGTGCGAAACGTTGACTACTTTATCGTCGTTGACCCGGTTTCCTCCCGGAAATCTAGAACTTAGACATACTTTTTATTTATTCAAATAAATACAAAATTATACAATTTTACACTACAAAAAAACGGTTATTGAGGCGCTCCGCCGCGCACTACTCCGTACTGTCGGAACTTGTAACATAAATAACCACTACGGAATAAGTAAAAATAAAATAGTTGGAATAGCCTTACCGCAGCCTAAAAATACTTTTGGAATAACTTTCTTCCTTTTTCCAGTTTCTAGTTTTTTCTGGTTCCCTAAAATCGGTTTTGACTATACTGGTTTGTGATGTGTTAAGATGTTGCAGGGGTAGTAGTATTTTTCAGGTGTGGTGTAGCTGCCACACCTACGCCTAATGGAGTTTTGCCGATAATGGTAGGATATTGGCTTGATCGCACACGATTATGACCAATATTCTGTCTGGTTCCAGGACTACAGATTCCTGATGATGCTAGAGAAAGCGTATGGAGATGTGTGGCATAGACGGCGATTTACATGTGGTCCGCGACATTTATCGGTGTCTACTAATGGAACCGACGGAAAAAACTCACCAGTAGTTTTTGGTTCAAACAAGTTAACACAGGAGAGGTGATTACATTGCAGAAATGGTGACCTAGGGGTGTACAAACAAGATGTGACGGAAAGAAAGAAAAGGACAGCCTGTGGTGATTAGAACGTCCGCGATCACAATCCCGGAAAAAGGATCTTGAAAAGAGAAGTTCGGACACCAGCGACCAGCCGTTGATGGAGAAATGGCAGAAAGAGAGAAAGTAAATTGTAATGTAGTTTTGTAACTTTTGATACGACTTTTTTTATTTACATGTATTCCACTGTAAGGGTAAGGTTTAGACAGTATTATCAGACAGGTAGAGAACGGTAGAGAATCAGCCACTATGTTTTGATCAGGTTTTGGTTTTTGATTGAATGTTCAGTGTTGTTTAAGAAAATTGTTCATTCTTAAGGACGGAGGCGTGTGACGGGTCGGTAACCGTTGTTTATTAATTGAAATAAGTTATTACTTAAATTGAGACATCTGGTGTTGGTGTTGCTACCTAAGAAAGGTTTTCCAGAAATTCGACCAAACGGATTTACTAGTGTTTGGGTGCGTATTTCAAATTCAAAAAGTAGAGTCGTATTTTGTTGGTCAGTTTGGCGCACTTCCTGCATTTTTGAAGTCAGGGTGGAACAAGGACGCTGGTGGCAGAAGCCTACTCAGATCGTAGACGTATAATGGGGTAGACGTGTATTGTGGGAGCACAAAATGGTGTTTGTAGTGTTTCATTGTCCTAGTAAGTCCTATTAACTTGTCTTTATTAATGTCCCTGCTAAAGGTGAACCCAAACCTGGCTAAATCAACTCTCGAATCATATTATTATTCAATTATGTTCACAGTGTGCATCTTACGCATTGTAACGCAAAAAAAAACGATTTTTTGTTTTAATGATTTTTGTTCAATAGATTTATTATATTGAGAAATGTATCGATCCATTTATTTCATCTTGTTGTATCAGTCCCTATTAAGATTAGAAATTAAAAGCATGAATTAGCTGTCAGGTAAATTGTTCACAAGGTCTAGAAAAAGGAGCCAGATAGTTTTTACTTCCAAGGAGATTTTCTATAAATTAATTTGTTGAATAATTAACAAGTTAACTGCCGTAGAGGTCATAATGACCTCTCGCGTTTTAGATAAAATTTAGCTTGACAGTTAACCTGTTAATAAACCCCTTTAGACCGCAATTATACGTAATCACTAGTTCATCACATTTACCGTAACATATACAGGGTGCGTTATTTGAGTTGCCGTGGTCAATATTTACGTTCTCGAAAAACGAAAAAAAATTACGCAAAACTGATATGCATCATAGTTATCTATAGCTCAACATTATTTACACTTATGCAAAGTGTCTCACAATGGCGTGGCATGTGAAACGTATGTTTTTTAATCTCCCTATATTGCGATACATTTTTGGATTGCTTATTAAATTCTAAGATAATTACTGCTAAGGTAGTGGTACCTTAAATCCGATTGTCTCTATGTTATTGCTTTTTCTGTTTTTTATTGCTTACTTTCCGAATAGGGTAATATAAGAAAAGTATTGTATTCATTGCAATACATTCTAGAATATAGAGAATGGAAATATTTGAAATTAGTGCAAGAAACTTAACCTAGCCTAGTCAAATAGGGAAATAATTGAAAAATAAAACGAAAAGTATGAGAGTAAAAAAGATGTTTTTATTTTACGAGTTCATTACATGGCATCGCCTGTATCTTTTTAATGCCTCGGCCACGACATCGGACGAATGGGTGTTACGGGTAAGAGCCTGTTCCAAATGCACGCGTAGGAGCGAGAAAAGAGCTCTACGCTTGTAGCGTTTCGCCAGGAGCGAACATTCCGTGGCCGAGGCATAAAAATAATCGTTTGACAAAACGTGCGTAGCGAGTTGCATTGATCTTTTCTGCTGCTTGAGTAGCGCAGCTGGGCGATATTTTGAATAGCCTTGGAATAAACTTTTTTCTTTTTTTTTCAAACCTAGAGAATCTCTCTAGAGACCGCATTTTTGTATCGATTTAGGACTGCGATTAATAGTACGGTTAATTAAGATCATATTAGCAAAAAACCGCAAGAGAGTTAGGAAATTTGTTGCCAAAGTAACTAAAGATGTGGTAAAGGATGTCGATTTACTACTTTTTCGAAAAAAAAAAAAAAATGCCAATTACCACTCATCTAAGTGATAGAGATTTTTCTTACTATTTTTGCCAGAACGTACATAAAGAACCCTCTCTCCTGGCGTCCGCTTGACGTTGAGTTTCGGAACATCTTGTATATGTGCATATCTCTGTGAACAGGGTAATGTCCAAATCGTACAATAAAAGGTATACGAGATTTGGTATATTTATTTAGAATTGCTATGGGACGAACTTGATTGTTTTTTGTGACAATCTGACTACCAGAAGTGGCATTTTCTTAAGGATTCAGCCGATCTTGACTATACTTATACCAGCTCATCTTCCAGTAGCTTTAAACAGTATACCAATTTAAAGATCAGTGAGATGAAAGGTTGGGCTATACGCGTTTATAGAAGCGGTTTGATAGAATCCAGTCTTAGTCGCTATGGTTGCGAATTGATTTGACATGATGAAATTCCATTAAAGAAAAAGCCTTCAAACAATCTACTTTGTGAGTAAACATAGCATACAGGATGTTCACAACAATCGTTCACAGTGTTTGGCCCAAAACTAATTTTTTATGGAACAACATATGTACAGTTAAATGTTTAAAAATGTTTATCAAAGAAAATGCTGACACCACTGCATAAAAAATATCGCTTAGGAGATACTCACACTTGTTTCAAAATTCGAGGGTTACATCCGTGGTCAGCTATTATTGGCTGATAATGATTTGTTAAAATGGGTATAGCAGACTTTTCGATGTAGATTACTAAAACGACATTAGGAAGTCTGCATAAATCCACAGTTTTCGTGTAAAAAATGGTTTTATATGGTAAAAAATCCTTGTTTGAGATTTTTCCCTCCATAAGTGTTTATTGATTACGATTTTTGGGTGTGAATGTAATTTTAGGAAAACAAGAGAGCATGTTCTACCTTGCTAACAGATGTATCTCACGTAGTTCTATCCAACATTTTCTATTATGTATTGAGTTTGCCACCAGATTAAAGCTTTCATATCACTATTCAAAACGATAAGGTTTGATGTAGTACTATCTTCACATTTTAATATGCGATAAGTACGTACATTCCAAACATGTAATTGTATATAGGATGTTACATGTTACATGAATGTTACAAAAAAGTTATGGACCAAAAACTATGTACGTAATGTGAACGGTGCGATGAATGTGAATAACTTTATGGAAACTACTAAGTTTTTAAACGAAAGAAGCAATACCTCGAACATTTTAAGTTCTGGGTTACTACTTTCTTAGTATTATTGTCTTAGAATTAAATAAAGAATCCAAAAATGTATCACAATATAGGTACCATTTATATAGACAAACGTTTGGTGCGCCAAGCACCAGTATAACAACTTAACAGCCAAGCAAAAGTATAATAACTTTTGTGTAAAATCAATCTTTCGTTTTTCTAAATATAACATAAATATTGACCACGGCTCAAATAAGTCACCCTGCATAAACAATGTTACGATTGTCATCTACAATGCACGTGAGGACCTTTGTCAAAGATGGAAGATTAGTTCTACAGTAATTCAAAATATTTAATTCAATCGAGTTTAGCAAATGTGCATTAAAAACGCATGAAAATATATAAAAAATAAACAAAATTAGCAAAACAAGTATAATATGCCTTATCAGCAACTTGTGGTAAGATATGCAAAAATATTCCCACTCCATGCCGAATTGTTTATTCGAATGTGATTCTGAATTTCTCTGTTGGAAGCCTGAAAAAAAGTATGACACTTCAAAGCTGTGGTTCTAATTATGTTTTATGGTTCGATACACTTATACCAAAGTTATTGTTTGATTGATTTTTGTTTCATTTACTATTATAAGCTTATATAATGCTCACCATATATGTAATTGCTACCGTTGTACGTTTGGTAAGTTCGTATAGACTTGCTAGTTTCATTCTGATTCCTCTTGTATGATGTGTTCGAATTGAATTCAGGTAGACATTCTTTTATTTGGAATAACTTGCTAAATAATTCCATAG
>OZ020222.1:22782163-22929663 GCA_963971325.1 Aphodius granarius | reverse complement strand
ATTGCAAAATCTTCGTGTGCAAGAATGCAACCTCTCGCGCTGTGCGGATTTCGTCGGAGTCTGCACTGGAAAACTTGTAGATCCAGACTTACTGCACTTCCAGCTGTCACCTTCTTTATGACCAATGGCTCTCCAGATCTATTACAAGAACGTGCGCGGCCTTCGAACTAAAACCAAAGCAGTTTACTGTGCGTCTACTCAGACAGACTGACATCATATGTCTAACAGAGACCTTTTTGAATGACGGTGTGTTTGATGGGGAGATCTTTTGTGGTGACTATCAAGTTTTCAGAAGAGACAGAGCTTCCGCTGGCTCGGCGAAGCGTGACGGAGGTGGCGTGCTCATCGCGGTGAAGACTGTTATCGACGCTGCTCCTGTGCCCGATCTTTGCAGCGAGGCGGAGGACTTGTGGGTGTCCGTGGCTTGTGGAGGCGGTCGCCTTTTGCTGTGCTGTGTGTACTTGCCGCCTGGTGACCTCGGTGCGCTTGAGTGCTTCCTGTGCGCGTTGGAGTCGGCTAGTTTTCGCTACCCCGATTCGACCATACTGATCTGTGGCGACTTCAACATCCCCCGCCTGAGCTGGTCAACGTCGGTGGATGGCTCCATGTCGCCGTCGGGTAGCTATGACGCAAGATCTCGTTTATTTTTGGACACACTCTCGATATGTAATCTGAACCAGTTTAACAGTGTACCCAATGCTAACCGCCGCCTGCTTGATCTCGTTCTCGCTAACCGCTTTTGTGTTGAGGACATTGCCTCATGTCCTGTCCCAATGGTCGACGAGGTCGATCATCACCCGTCGCTTATTATCACGTTACGGGCTGCGTCCGGGCTCTCTCTGCTTCGTTCTAATCAAAGACGGTTTCACTGCACACGTGCCAATTATAATGATTCTATAAACGAAGCCCTTAAAAGTGTTGACTGGGACGAGGCGCTGATGGGCCTGGACGTGGACCGTGCCGTGGATGTTTTCTACGATCGCGTTTGGGACATTGTTCATCGCCTTGTTCCGCGTGGGGCTCCTGGCGTCCGGCGTCCCCCGTGGTTTTCAGGCGCCACTATTGCAAGCATTAGAGAAAAGCGTAAATTTCATAAGAAATGGAAAATGTATCATAACAAAATCGACTATCTTACCTTTGCACTGCTCCGCTCACGCTCGAAGCGTCTTATTGCGGCCGACTATCGCGAGTACGTTGCGTCCGTCGAGGCTTCCATTGCGGTGGAGCCGGGTCACGTCTGGTCATTCGTCTCTCAGAGGTGTCGTGGCGCTTCTCAGATCCCGCGTACGCTCAGGTTCGATGATGATGTTGCCTCTGACGGGGCCTCCGTTAGTGAGCTATTCAGCTCGTATTTCTCATCCGTCTTCGTTGATGGTCGGGCTGGGGGGCGCCGGTTGGGCGGAGTTCGCGCGCGGGGAATCCCCCCAATTTTATTTACTGTCTCGCGGGTCCTTGAATGCTTGCGTGGTTTGAAGCCGTCCACTAGAACAGGCCCGGATGGCCTTCCTGGCTTATTTATACGCAATTGTGCCGCAGAGTTGGCTGCACCCCTGCATACCATTTTCACTCAATCTGTTCGGGAATCAACATTTCCCCAGGTCTGGAGAGCTTACGTGATTCCTATTTTTAAGTCGGGCAACCGAGAACTAGTTCAGAACTACAGACCGATTTCCATCTTGTCCTGTATCAGTAAGGTCTTTGAAAGCCTGATGTACAAATCTATACTATTCGAGGTTAAACACAAGATAGCACCTCAGCTGCATGGCTTTTTTCCGGGTAGGTCCGTCGAAACCAATTTAAGTACTTACACCAAATTTATTTTAAATTCCCTCGATTCCCGGATTCAAGTAGATGCTGTATACACCGACTTTAGTAAAGCCTTTGACAAGATTGATCATGCTATCTTAATCTTAAAAAGTTAGAGGAAAGCTGTTTCGATGAATTCTTCGTGTTGTGGCTCTCCTTCTACATAACAAATCGGCCTCAGGCGGTTCTGGTCAATAATTTCGTATCCGCTTTCAGAAGAATTTCGTCCGGTGTTGCACAGGGGTCACACATTGGCCCCTTGCTCTTTTCCATTTATGTTAATGACATTTTTACCTGCTTTATACGAGCCTATTTCCTGATGTACGCGGACGACTTTAAGATCTTCTATAGAATCACATCCCTTCAGGACTGTCTTGAGCTCCAAGCCGACCTAGACCGTTTTCATAAATATTGTACTACAATAAGCTGGTTCTTAACTATAATAAATGCCACAAAATCACATTTGCCAGAAACCGCTATATTTTTTAGCACGCTTACAGCCTTGGGGATAACACTGTATCATCGGTTGCATCCATCAAAGACCTTGGCGTGATTGTCGATTCAAAACTTTTATTTGACTTGCATGTTAGACATTGCACTCAGAAGGCTTACCGCGCTTTGGGCTTTGTCATCCGGTTGTCCGCCGGTTTCTCCAGTCTGTCGACCATCAACGCATTATATCACGCATATGTTAACAGCGTCCTGAGCTTCGCGAGCGTGGTTTGGAATCTCCAGTATCACGTTTATAAAGATCATGTGGAAGCTATTCAAAAACGCTATGTAAGATACCTGAGCAGAAGGTTCTGTCTCCCCGCCTGTCCATACGATCAACGTTGTGCGGTGTTCGGACTGGTTCCGCTGTGGGTACGCCGTCGTGCCCAGGATGTCATTTTCCTGTACAAAATCATCAACAACCTTCTCGATGTACCGTCACTTCTGCGCCTTCTCATGTTCAGTGTTCCTGACCGGTCCTCTCGTTCTTCTCGTCTCTTTCGCTCCCCCCTCTGTAATACCAACTCTTTCCAGAACTCTCCTATCAATCGTTCTGTCGCCTCATTTAATCACTTTTTCCCTCATCTCGATCCCTTCTCCTCATCCATTGTCTCCTGTAAGCGCAAATTGTTGGGTCCGTTACCTGCTTCCCTATGAACCTGAATATCTGTTTTGTTTTTTTTTTGCGCCGCCTTTGTTAGTAGAATACCTCGCCTTTCTTTTTATTACTTATAAATTGACTTATTACTTATATTTTTCTTTGTTGTTACCGTAGCTTTACTTAATTTCTTTTTTGTACCACTTTTGGGTGTACTGTTTTGGGCTTTGCCTGTTTGTACACTATATGTATGTACACTATATGTATTTATTTATTTACATGCCGTCAAAACGGTGGTAATTACAGAAAGAATTCCCGGTCATAACCTCTAATTATGTGGTGGATGTGGGCTTGGTATGTTCAGTGTTTGTTTCTTTGTGTTGTTGTTTACCTTGATTGTTTCTTTATGTTGACTTTTAGATACGAGAATCATTGACTGATACATTTACACCTTGACAAAACATTTTTTATATTGCGACGAACGCTTTGCCTCTTGATGAATCTTTTTCTTCAATTAACACCTCATGCACAATCTACAACGAAGATGTGCTGAACTATTACTCTAGTTTGTAAGTTGTTTGTTGGTGCTACGGCATTATTTTGATTGCTCTACATTTATTTACCTCTTGTTGTAGTTCTTCTTGAGAATGCTGGCAACGATCAGCGAAATATATCGAAGTTAAAAGCAATGGATTAGCATTTTGTATGTGACCTTTTCCCAAAAATCAAAATTCAATATATATATATATATATATATATATATATATATATATATATATTCATGTACAACCTCAATTCATTCAAATAAAGGAAATGCGTGCCGCAGAATTGTTGAAATTTGAAAAATAAAAATACAGTGAAAGAAATGTTCTTTCATTTGAAAGCAACATATAATTCCAAATTTAGAACCTAAAATTTGCTTTTGTCTACAAAAAAATATCTGCGGTGGGCCTCACCCAACTTTCCGACTATCTCACTGGCACAATGAAGTGTCTGAACACTTTTGCAATATACAATTTTGTGAAGCCGGAGCCTCTTTGGATCCTACCTAACATCAGTTTCTAAGACATAATGACATTTCTAACGACATTTGTCATAATGACATTTGTCATAATGACATTTGTCATAATGACATTTGTCATCATGACATTCGTCATAATGACATTTTTGTCAGAGCCTCTTTGGATCGTACCTAACGTTAGTTTCTAAGACATAATGACATTTCTAACGACATTTGTCATAATGACATTTATTATAATGACATTTCGTCGCTCGAAACACGTAGTGGAGTATCTCACCAAAAAGGGCTATTCAGATACGTCAGTACGTGTTTCGAGCGACGATTTGTCATAATGACATTTGTCATAATGACATTTGTCATAATGACATTTGTCATAATGACATTTGTCATAATGAAATTTGTCATAATGACATTTGTCATCATGGCATTTGTCATCATGACATTTGTCATAATGACATTTTTGTCAGAGCCTCTTTGAATCGTACCTAACGTTAGTTTCTAAGACATAATGACATTTCTATCGACATTTGTCATAATGACATTTGTCATAATGACATTTGTCATAATAATATTTGTCAGAGCCTCTTTGGATCGTACCTAACGTTAGTTTCTAAGACATAATGACATTTATCATAATGACATATGTCATAATGACATTTGTCAGAGCCTCTTTGGATCCTACCTAACGTTAGTTTCTAAGACAATGATATTTCTAGCGACATTTGTCATAATGACATTTGTCATTGATTCTGTCAAACTGCTTCTATAACCGGTTATAGCGCCTAACCGTTCATCCCACTGTCAGTGCACTGTATTTAAAGTACTTCCGGTTGTCAGATTGTCACCAATAGCAATCCAGTTCGTCCCCCGGTAATTGTAAATACGTATGCAAAATTTCCGCCCGATCCGTTGTTCCGTATGGGCGCTATCATGTTTACGGACATACATAAAGTAGTTCTTCACGTTGTTGACAATTTGTCAATTTTTCAAACCGCACCAAGTTGAGTGACCAGTGACCACTAAATGATATTAAGTCAATGGTCGAATAAGTAACTATTATTTGAGCGAATATAGTACCAATATCGTATACTTTTGTGCGCAACGTGCAGGCCGTGTAGGCTCAAACTTGGGATAACTATGACTATATTTTAAAGTGTTTTGCGGCACGTGTTCTTTTTATCTGATCGGACTGGGATTTGACATACATTTTTTTCTCATCAAGTGGCATTATTTTAGGGGGTGTCCCGAACAAAAATCAGAAGTTGTAAAATAAGGTCCACCCTAATATATATATATATATATATATATATATATATATATATATATATATATATATATATATATATATATATATATATATATATATATATATATATATATATATATATATATATATATATATATATATATATATATATATATATGTATATATGTATATGTAAACCTAAGCGCGTTCCTATCAAACTGGCACAAAAATGGCGGCATTTGGTCTCATGGCCACACTGTCTTGTTACAGCCACTGTAGGTCGCATCAACCGCTTCGCCCCCTATTGTTATAGACCACAGCAAACTGAGGCGTCTTAGAATTAAAAGAAGAACCGTTCTAATGAAACAACGAAACGTAAATGTCACGGAGGCTTTGTTCTTTGACGGAAGGAAAGACCAGACCCCATATACTGTGGTCGAGATGGAAAGAAGATGTATCGTCGCATAAAAGTTGAAGAACATATCACCTTAGTTCAAGAACCTGGATCAGTTTTTCCACCTACTGGAAAAGCTACAGACATCCAAGAAGCTATATTTTCTTCCCTCTCCGAAAAGGGTATAAAACTCAATTCATTGATTGCTGTTGGATGCGATGGAACGAATACAAACACTGAAAGATACAATGGAATACTGGTACCTACTACTAGAAAGACGTCTACAAAGACCACTACAGTGACTTATCTGTCAACTGCATGGTAATGAATTACCACTGAGACATTTGATGCAACACTTGGACGAAAAAACGTCTGGACCAAATGCCTTTTCAGGCCCCATAGGAAACTTGCCGAAAACTTGTTAAACCAGGGAAATCACACAATTTGAAGCTACCGCCGTTATATTAAAGGAATTCTCAGCAAGAACATTAAGCACAGACCAAAGATATTTGTACGATATTTGTCTGGCAGTGTCAGCCGGTATGGTAAGTTATGATTTATCAAAGAGATCTCCAGGGAAAATGTCGCACGCCAGATGGCTAGCCACTGCCTATAGAATACTACGGCTTTACGTATCAACAGAACGGCCAACAAGTGAATTAATTTTGTTGGTGAATTATGTCTTTTTTCAAATAAAAATAAATAGCTCTTGTAAAGATGGAAATTTGTGGTTCCTCGACAAAAACTCAAGATACTTGGCTGATAATAAAGCGTGTAGTGGATCCAGTCATTCGGCGTAACGCATACTTTGCGCACCCGGAAAACTTACTGCAGTCAATGTTGACAGATGACAGCAAAGACATAAGACAACATGGGTGTAGGAAAGTTTTGAAAGCTCGTGCCTCGCAGCAACTATTATCGAGATCTTTTGTCATACCACGAATCAACTTTGACATCGATCACTATTACGACATGATTCCCTGGCAGGATGAAAAACTTGTATTGACGGAGACACACACAACACCTAGAGAAGGCTTCATTGAAGTCAAGAAGAATTCCAGATAATGTATACCAAAGTTTAATTCTAAAAGAGACTTCAAGTGACTTTTATTGTGTTTAAAAATTCTTTATTACGCTAATTTATAATGTTGTTTTTTTAATAATTAAACTTAAGATTTTCAGAATATAAGTAATGTAATAACAAAAAATAAAAGAAAACAATTCTTTCGCTACCCCTAAAAAATCACTAAAAATCAACATCTAGTATGTTTAGCTCGTTTGAGCGAGCCAAAAGTATGCTTAAATTGTAACTTTTTTTTACATTTTCTCGTAGATATAAACGCAATGCAACTTTTGAGATCTATTAGGATCAAAAATATAATTCTCTATTTAAAGTGACACACCCTAGTGTCAAAATAAAAAATCAAACCAAATTCCCGAAATCCTCCCAAGAAAATGTTTCCAGTGTTCCTCCCGAGCAAATGGGCTAAAAACGGGGAAACTACAATAAAAGTGTATTAGATTAGTGACAAATTAAATTAAATTAATACGAAATTCCAAAGACAGTTAAAAATAAGTGTTCGCTGTTGATGACGTATCTAAGGAATGTTGGTAATGGTTTATGAGATTTCTAATATTATTCCGAAGAAAATAAACAAAAATTACGCTTTATACGAATTTGGGTAGCAGTTTTATACACCTTTGCTACCTGGTACCTGCCAAAGCCACTATGATTCAAAGTTCATAGTAACCAATCGTTCTTTGCCTGTGTTGGGGAAATGCGCAGAGAAATTTGCAGCTTTTATAATATGACGAAGGTCTGGCGGTCACGAGTTCCTGGTCTATATTGAGCCTTGTGGACTTACTACTAGTACACAATCTGTTTTTCTGACAAAATGCAGTAAGCCTTTATAATTAAATCGGCAAATATGCATTCAACCACGCGTAATTATACGTTCTGTTTTGTGCGCGAGTAACGTGTACGCGTAATTATAAATTCTGTTTTGTTTTATTGTCAGGTTTATTCTTGGATAAGGTGACAAAACGTTTCTAGAAGGTGCAAATCCATCATAAAAGGCATACATTTTCCAACATTTTTCTAGGCATATTTTGCGCGTTTGGAATATTCAATTGATTGCCATGCAATCTCTGTACTTTAATTTTGTGAATACATTAATGTCATATGAGAAGTTATTGGCTGAAGCCTAATAATGACAAATATAAAGTGGGGAGAAGAGGAATCGCTACTGCTCGCCGGAGGGGTCTAAAAAGCACTCCAGTTTTTGCACCGTACTGAACTTAATTGTTCACCAATAGTGATATACTATACACCAAATTAAAGATAAAGGATTGTCTCGTGCGGTAGTAGTACCACTTTTTTCACGTTCATTGCTGCTTGTCATAAAAAACGCATGGAAAAAGGCGTAAAATGACTCATTTTGGGATTTTTTTCTGGCATATCAGGAAAGAAAATAAAAAAATTGATACTAACAACGTACGCATAGAACCCTTAAGAACATATGAGAAAAAAATCTGAACAAAGATTCAACATTT
This sequence comes from Aphodius granarius, assembly GCA_963971325.1. Taxonomy (NCBI): domain Eukaryota; kingdom Metazoa; phylum Arthropoda; class Insecta; order Coleoptera; family Scarabaeidae; genus Aphodius; species Aphodius granarius. The sequence continues at coordinate 22,921,553 of OZ020222.1, read as the reverse complement.
GTTGCTGTTATTTTGTATTTTACATACACGTGATAAACGCGTATTTTATTTGAGCAAAGCGAGCTATTATGCAACCAACAGTACATCTTCCCCCTCCCATATCATTCTAGCCAATGAATTTATCGCGCGTTTAAACTGTACAGTCCCAGGCAGCATGAATTTTAGCATAAACTGTGTGGTGTTGGCAGGACATAAGATGTGCTATGCGTTTCTCTCTGACACAAGCAGTTACTCGATCAAAGATATTGGTCCGTGCGCTTTTACCGCGCGAATTCACTGCTAGACTGCTTGGCACTCCGGTATACGAATGCAACGGGGAACCACAAAGGAGAATACAATAAATGAGAGTTAATATTTATTTGTAATAATGTTAAAATAGTTCTAATAATAAAATATTGTAGGGTGTTAATATGTACTAATAATAACAGTTGGCAGTAGGTATGTATGTACATATATATTGTTGTATTCCTATTTTTGATGGTATAGCAAAAAGCAGAACGTGTGTGATTGGGATTGCATTATTCTGACATCAAAGCACGTTTTTTATAGTGAAACATTCGTAACACGTAATCTGAAGTTGAAGATGAAAGAAATAGCTAAGCAAGTTTCATGTATAAGCCACTGAATTATTTGAGAGATCATCTTCTTTTAGTATTTTAGGATTATCTTCTTTTAATAACTTTACTCTTGGTGATCAATTACTAAAACACTGCATTACTTCTTGAATTTTAACTCTTTATTTGATATGAACTATGTATATTCAAAACACTGAACTAACATTACGTTTGGTTCCTGTTTATGTATGTGTATATTATATATGTGTGCTTGTTATGGTCCAGAATGTAGACGTGGACTTTTTACATATCTAATTCTTTCTAATTTAAATAAACAATAATACCAATCACGGATCACATACTGCTGATGTCAACATTTCTATAATACAAACATTATATTATGGGGCTACAGAACAATATTATTTGTACCGTCTTTCGTGATAGACGTTTCCGCGAGTAGCTAAGCTGTGGAACAGTGCTTTAGAGTGTCTGCAGAATGGGAAAGGAAAACAGAATGTTTTTAATTGGCCGGCGTGCGAGAAAAAAGAGAAGCAATTTGCAAGAATATAACAGGTAAGGTAACAAGTAATATAACAGCAAATTTTATATCTATTTCGGCAATACTTCCAGATGTAGACGTACTGGATTGCCCCATGTCGCAAAAATAACTGTACCGCCCTCGATAACTCTTGCGGCAACCAATCAAGTGGTAAGTAAAAACGTACCTGGTATACAGGGTGCCTCACAGCACTGGTCCAAGGTTTTAATGTTCCCTTTATTATACGTGTTGGAAACTTTGAAATCGAAACATATTCCATCTGAATCGTTTACTACATTTTATAATTCGGAATTGCAAAATATGTCAAACAATTTTAATATGGAGGTACATATTACAATTGACTATAAATATAATTACATAGTTACAAAGTATAGTTACAAAGTAATATGGCATTACATAATTAAAAAAATAAAGTAGTATATAAATCAAATTTGCTTTTAGATGTCAATTTCTTGCGGTTCCCGTTATTTTTTTTACATACAGGGTCCGGCACTAACTTGGACACAAATAGGAAACAAATTATTATCAATAAACATCAAGGTATAATTATCTGCTTCCGTATACCGGGTGTTACAAAATTACGAAAATTACTAAAGAGCAAAGTACTTTTATTTTTAAAGATAAAAACTGTTATTTGGAAAAGGTATTTAGAAAGATTAGAAGGTGTCAAATACCACTTTACCACAAATAGCACTTTAAAGCAACATGTGTTCGCACAACGGCCCTTTAGAGACGTTCAAGAGCACACAAATGTTATCGCATTCAAGATATAATTCCTCAAATGGTCAGAAATGTGCACAAATAGATGAAAAAAGTACAGAGGCCACGTTGAGTAAAATATTGTGTTGTGATGTGTTGTTAATTAAAAATTTCTGTTTTTATTACTTTTAATATTTTTTCCAATTGTTAATTATTAAAAGAAATGTTAGAATGTGTTATCTTTTTTCTTTATTACTTTTATATTTATTTTAACAAGAAATTTTTGTTTTTATTGTTTGGTGTGGTTCGTTTTTATTTCTTTTTTCTGTTGTCAAAATTAAATGTGTTGCTTAGTTACTTTGTTAATACTAAATTTCAGCTTAGTTTGTTTTAGTTTATAAAGCTGATAAAATGGTACTATGCGATTTAAAAAAATCTTACAAAAGTGATTCTAATTTTGCATTTGATACCTAATCTTTCTAAATACCTTTTTCAAATAAATTTTTTGCCTATCTTTAAAAATAAAGCTATGTAGGTACTTTACTCTTAAGTAATCTTGACTTTGTAACACCCGGTATATGCATGCAGATAATTATACTGTGATGTTTGCATTTTAGGTTTAGGACAATACAGAAACTTTTTACTGAAGTAAAATTGTCTGAAAAATTGATAATACATTTTTTTCCGTTTGTATCCAAGTTAGCGCCGGACACTGTATATCTTTTCGATTTTTGCTGTTTCCCATTGTTAATAGCAAACTGTAAAAATATCATTATAATAAGACAACAGCGCTCCTTTTTGTATTAAAGAAAAGTCATATAAGAACCGAGAACAAAAAACAGAAACCAGGAGTGAAATTTTATTATAAAAGTAAGTAATAGCTAAAACTCTAAATATACTTAAAACTTTTGTTAGCAAAATGTATGATAGAAATTGCAAACTTTTGTTTTCATTCGATCTTAAATTTCGAACATTTACTAGGTACATCTGGTACTACAAAAAATAAATTTCAAGTAAAGTATCAATATCAAGTAAATACGTTTCTCTCCTACATCCCGCTGTATATGGATGGATAAAAATATGTGCTGCATAAAGACAGTAGCTGTGAATTATTTTTGTACGTTAAGCAATAGATACAGTATTATTGCAAATTAGTGACAGTTTATATTTACTTTTGTAGGAAACCGAGACTAGTTTTCCTAACACCAATAATAATAACAACGCTTCTCAATATGATGGCGTCCAACCTCAATCATCCTCAGAACAGCAAGTATACAAACTGCTGAGACGTCATTGGTGAGCATTTCAAACAAAAATGTTATTTTGTAGATGAGATATCCTGTGCCGATTGAAGGCCGCCGAATTGTCGACTTCGATTATTTTTTTAAGCAAATGCAGGAATTAGATTCTCATAATCCAAAATTTAATTGTGGCTTAAAGAACATCAGCATTGTCTATGAAAAGTGTGAAGGGCTAAATTCGCTCATTACATTTCAATGTAATATGTGCAAAGAAAAATTTGTCATCCGCACGAACAAAATTATGGAAAACGAGGTCGACAACATAAACACGTTAGCTGTTGAAGGTATTTTGTCAATTGGTGGAGGATTTTATAATCTGCAAGAATTTTTAACTACTTTAAACATTCAAAGTATGACTCCTAATACCTACAAAAAATACCATACCATTATCAGCAACGCTTGGGAGAACACAGCAATGACGAAAATGGAACAGGCTGGGAAAAAGGAAGCTGAGTACGCGATTCAGAATGGGCACGTAGATAAAGATGGTATACCGTGCATTGCTGTTGTTGCGGACGGTTGCTGGTCTAAAAGGAGTTATCGGAATAATTATAGCGCACTGTCGGGAGCTGCCGCAATTGTTGGACATCAGTTTGGGGAGGTTTTGTACATAGGTATAAAAAATAAATATTGCTTTCTATGTGCACAAGCCAACAATAAAGACGAGACACCTAGAGAACATGAATGCTTCAAAAATTACTCCGGACCTTCTACGGGTATGGAAGCAGCAATCATAGTGGAGGGTTTCAGGCAAACTCTAATAGCCGATGGAGATAGCAGTACCTACAAAAAGTTGATTGACTCAAATCCGTATGGGACAAACATTGAAAAAATCGAATGTCGGAATCATCTTTTAAGAAACTACTGCAACAAATTAAAGCAAATTACTTCAGATACTCGGTTACCACTGAATTACCGGAAATTACTGTCCCAGCGGATTCTGAGATTACGAAAAGCAGTTGTAGGTGCTGTAAATCATCATAAAAAGTCCAAATTGTCACAAGACCAAAAGATCATAAACCTGAAAAGGAATATCAACAACAGCATAAACCATGTATTTGGGGATCATGCTACTTGTGATCGGTACTTTTGTGATAAACAAGATGGCGTAACAGAACCAAATTTGTTTACTGAGCTAAAATCTTGCACGGAATTTTATGTAAGAATAAAACGCATACAAGACCAGTTATCGTACCATTCCAAAAGTCTGATTCACTACATTGACAGTAATGTAGTGGAACAATTTAATTCTGTTGTAGCAAAGTACGTTGGCGGCAAAAGAATTAATTATTCCAAGAGCCGATCGTACCAAACGCGTTGCTACGCTGCCGTTGTTGCTCATAACAGCAAAGGTTTCCCGCATCACACGTTGCATCAAGTGCTAGCTGGAAAGAGTACAAAACGGATGCACTGCAATGAAGAACGGAGGCGAGCAAATGCTGTGAGGGCTAAAGGCTTTAGAAGACAACACAAAAACAGAAAGCCAAAGCAATCGAACTCTGTGGCAAAAGCTGATTATGGCACCCATTGCCAACAACCTGACATGGAAACAGAAGAATTTCAAGCCAGAATGCAGGAACATTTGCAAGATATGCGAATAAGTGCCGAAGAACGCTTGCAGCTTGAACTTGAAACACGCTTGCAATCAAACAGCGAATTGTGGTTAGAAGAACGCCGAAAGAGAATCACGTCATCAAATTTTTTTTCTATATGTAGAAAGCGCCCACAAACTAGTTGTGCTTCGATTGTTAAAGCTATCCTATACAAGAACAACATATCAGCCATGTCACTCGATCACGGAAAGCTGTACGAACCTATAGCATTACAACAGCTCGAAAAGCAGTTGAATATGAAGATTGAACGGTGTGGATTATATGTTGACGAAGAATTCCACTTTTTGGGAGCATCACCTGACGGAATAATTGACGGAGAAATATTGGTCGAAATTAAGTGTCCGTATTCCGCGTTTAATCTTCATATTGATGAGGCCATAACGAAAAAAAAGGTAACAATTTGGAAAAAAATGCAAAAACACAGCAGACATTACAATAAACAAACACCACAGCTGGTTTTATCAAATTCAGGGCCAGCTGCGAATAGCCAACAAAAGGCTTTGTTTATTGGCTGTGTGGACATCTCCGAAAAAAGATTTGAAAGTGGAGTACATTGAAAGGGATGACCATTTTTGGGCAACAAACATGCAAGATAAATTGCTTAAATTTTATATGGATTGTCTGTTACCAGAAATTGTTGATCCACGATTCACCAGGAGTATGGCAATACGTGACCCCCCTTATATAATTGAAGCCCAAAATAAAAATAAAGCGGTAAAGTAATGTATTGCTTCCCAACTCGCAGTATATTTACTTTTGTTTATATTTTTAGGTACCGTAGAAGCAATATCTAGGACCTGCTGTGTAAGGAGCTTTAGCTTACAATACTAGCATGTAATAAGTAGAACATATTAGGTATTGTAACACCGTTGCACCATTGTTTTTTTTTTAATTTTTTAAATCTTTCAATCTTTAACTTTTCATTATTGTTATGTGTACCTGTGTATATTTATTTGTGTATCATTTTTTATTTTTCCCCATAATACGTAATAAATGTAAACATTATTTTATCAAATTATTCTATTATTATTGATATATGTAGGTACTAGAAAAGTTCAATATTTATGGTTAGGTATTAGTTGGTAACTTTGCAAATACGTTGATTTGTACAGTGGGAGTGGTCTATTTCACCCCTTTGCGCCTCACTTTCCCCGCAATTTTAGGTCCGGTGACTGACGTTTGCTCTTAAGGGCTGAATAATAATCCAAGAAGAGGAAAAGCATAAAAGAGGATAGAAAAGGATAGGAAAAGGATGTTTGTTTACTATACATTATAACCCGTACATAAAACTTTAGCATTTCCTGTAGAACCAACTACCAGCTATCATTGGGAGAGGTCTCCATGTGTACTGTAGATGTCAATCATCATATCCTGTCTATTTGTGTGGCAAAATATTCTATCCGTGTCGTTCGAATCCTGGGCGAGGTTTTTATCCTGAGTCTATATGATTCTGAGCCAACGCTAAACTGTAAGTTACATCCTTGGATCACAGAAAGAAACTTCAACCATTGCAGTCTTCAAATTCTAATTCCATGCAACACTACTAAGTACTGCCAATTTTTCAAAGAACAACTGTAACCAACTACTTCTACATTCAACAGGACTATTTTTAGTTTGTAAAATCAGTAATAAAATATGCTAATAAATATATGTGCTTACCTTAGCGTCATGAATAAGAGCTCCTCAGCAGGTATACATTTCCTGTCTTCATATGTTATTTTAGGCCCTATAATTTGAAGTAACTCATCGAAACCATTTTTTGCTCACTCTATAATATTGGAAAAAGCTTCCTCGGATATTCTACCAGAGTATGATGAATTTGATCAAATTGTCCTTTAAGCAATGTTTGAGGTATAAGTGGGTGTACTCAATATTTTTTCCACTGTTTTCTAGCTCTCACAAGAACAATCACACAAGTGAACTCGACACAATCCATTACGAACTGAACACAGATTCGACTCAAAAGTCAAAAACGGGCGGGCTGTTTTATTTTATGGCGATTGCGATTTTTTAATCTTAATAATATTGTACCGACTAACGTATCTAATATCGCAATATTGCAATGTTATATGAAGCGATATAAGTGTACTAATATATTTAATTTTAGTTTTGAATTAAAATAAAACAGAAATCTTACACCTTATTTGGATATCTACTCATCTATCTATAAAATAATTACGTTGGTACATACTTTAAGAATTTCTCCACTAAGTGGTTTATAAAGATGCTTAAAGAACGGTCTCATGCTCCATACGCTAACTCTTCTGTGCAAGAATCTCCTTTGCTGTTCCGCTTCCAAGACTACGTTCACCAAGTCATACTCTTTGAAACAATCAATTCCCTACGAATTAAATAATGTTGGCAGTTGATATATCTCTCAAGACAGTTAATAATACAAGTAACTAACCGACAAGCGGGATCTCATTGTAGTGAATTTATAAATAGTAATAAAGAGATTTTCGAAAATAAGAATGTCGACGAGTAAAGCCAGACAGGCTATTGCTATAAAGCCTGGTGCTACAAAAGCAGCTAGCCACCAACCACATACCAGCAAGTAAATCATACAACATACAATAATTAACAGCAATACAATCCTAAACAGAAAGAAAATGATTAGTTCTGATGTTATTAAGTTCAGCATTTACATACTGTACAAATTTGATGCTTTGTATATGACTATATACTCAGCATATGCTTTGTTCTGGGTAAATCGAAGTAAATTATCTATATTAAATGAATACAAAATCTAAAATAGACACTTTTGTATGCACCCAGATTTATGTTTATACTTCATAATTTTATGCAGTACAATTTTACACTACCTGCTCAATAGGTTTGGACTGCGTATGACCGCAGACACATTTGATGTGAGTGACTTGTGATCACCGGGTTTGCGTTTAACATTACGCTTTCTATTTCAAAAGCAACTAGGAGCTAATTCCTGTGTTGCTACTAGCAGCACAAGCATCCAGCGGCCACATTACCTTTTTTCAGCAATATACTACTAGCGAAGAGGTGTTGGTACATGTCTTAGATGCATGGCGTTTAAAGCATTCAGAAGGCATCGCGACACTAGTATCATGCAGTATGCTAGCATTAGAGTCATATACGTATTATAAATATAATCCTTTTATTTGTCGTCTGATCTGTTCACATATATTGACAATAGTCATAAAAATACATGGAACATTCTTGCATAATTTCAAATCCAGTAGAGTAAATATACCGAATATATTTCTTCACAAAAGCTAAACATATTAGGGGAACATTGCCAAAATCGTACCTGTCTCCTAAATCGTACCCCATTCAAAAGTAACTTGATTTTGTAATATGAACCCAAATAACGCCATCTTTAGACAACCCAATGACAGTTGTAACGCAACCTTAAATAGTGTTTGTACATGTGATTCAGTGACGTTGAGATTCAGTTCAAAATATTAGGTAAGTTTAGTGTAAAATGTTAATAATAATAACCAGCTATTTTTTTTTTCTATAAAAAATTTTATTATGTGTCTTTCTATTACTAACATAACCGTATATTAGTCGTATTACTAACGATAACTCTACAAACATATTGAAATTCGTTTTATATTTAGAGTAAACCATTTAATAAAAACATGTCAAATTGCCGAAATCGTACTAGTGGTTAGGTTCCTAAATCATACCAGTACGATTCAGACGCCTGAGCATTTAAAACAATTTTCGTTTTAGGTGATCATGTCTAAAAGAGAGTACGGCAAATGAACTGAAGAAAACATGAGATTGGCTATGGAGGCTTATGCTAATAAGATATATGGCTTCAATGAGTGCTGTAGACGATTTAAAATACCCAAACCTACATTAAAAAGACACCTTCAAGGCAAAGTTTAAAACGAAATGGTGCTTTAACTACGTTTTCAGAAAATGTAGAGAACGAGTTAGTTCAACACATCCTTCAGTTGGAAACATCCATGTTTGGATTAAGTATCAAGGATGTGCGACACCTAGCATACCAAATTGCAGAAAAAATAATCTTCCGCACAAATTCAATAAGAGTACCAAACTGGCTGGCAAGAAGTGGTTTTACTCTTTCATGAAAAGGCATCCAGATCTCTCTGTTTGACAGCCTGAAAAAACTTCAACCAATTTTTTAATGTATTGGGCGAAAATGTGCGTTTAAATGAAATCGATAGTACAAGAATGTTTAATGTGGATGAAACAGGATGTAGTACAGTCCAAACAAAGTGCTGCAAAATAGTTGCAGAAAAGGGGAAGAAAAGGATTGGCAGAATTGTCAGTGGAGAAAGAGGAATGAACACAACCGTGGTATGTTGTGCTAGTGCATCAGGGTTATATGTAACGCCAATGTTTATTTTTAAAAGGAAACGTGCAACACCATTATTAGGTAGAGGAGCCTGGAAGTTTAATAGACATTAGTGATAGCGGATACATCACTAGTGACCTTTTTGTTAAGTGGCTTAAACATTTTATAGACTATGTAAAACCAACTTTAGAAAGAAAGATTCTTTTATTACTGGATGGTCACACGACGCACTGCAAAAATGTTGATGCTTTGCAGTTAGCCATGGACAATGGCATCATTTTGTTGCAGCTACCAGGACACACTACACATAGATTACAACGACATTAGACGATTGGCTAACTTGCAATGCGGGCCAGAGTATTTATTACTCAATATGACGTTGCTCCTTTAATATCCAAAGCTTATTATAAAGCTGCCACGGTGGTAAATGCCGTAAGTTCCTTTAAGGCGAGTGGTTGTTGGCCGGTGAATCGACTTATTTTTAACGACGCGGATTTTATGGCCAGTGATCTTTTAAATAAACCACAATCTACAAAAGAAAAAAACAATAATGATAAATGTATAGAAGTTGACACTCCTTCGAAAGAAGGCATTGCTAATGCAGATTCAAGTTTAACAATTCCCATTAACAAAATCACTGCACTTCCTCCAATAACTCATAAACCAAGAAATACTCAACCAGCAACTGTACTCACCAATGAAGCCTATGTGAACAAATTGAAGGAAAAGAAAAGACGAACTGTGTTGGCAGATAAGACGCTACAAATGAAATCTTTGGACAAAAATACTTAATCAGAAACAGTTCTCTCAAATGGAGCCTATGTAAACAATTTAAAAGAAAAGAAAAGACGATCTGTTTTGGCAGATAAGACACAACAAAAGAAATCTTTGGACAAAAATATTCCAAAGGAGGTCATACCTTTGAATTGTTGAACTGCGCTTCAACAAGCGCGTCTTCAGACATTTTTATAGCAATATCTATGACTGGTTTTGCTCATTATGTGGGAGAAGTGCAGTTGGAAAATATGATAGTGTGTAGAATGCTCAATTTGGGTTCATGAAGCGTGTGCAGGTGTGTCCAAAACCACCAAAACTTACCGTTGCCCTAGCTGTGTTTAATTTATTATTATAATTGTTTTCGATTTGTTATTTATGGTTTCGTTCATTGTTTTAATATTTTTTGATGTAAAATAAAGTTTTTTACAGGTTTTTAAAGAGATCTGCCAGTTCTTCATGTTTTGCTAAATTTCTTAAGTGGTACGATTTTGGCAACTCCCCCCTACACACTTTAAAATAGATATGCTGATAAAAACTAATCATAAAAAGAAATTACATAGGCCCTCGATCATAGCTGATGATTTGATGTGTAATATAAATATTCGTCAACGGAATAGAAAGACTTTTCCACCAAATATTCTTTCAAACTAGTCTTAAACTGAACCAGAGTAACAGAACTCAAAATATGGCCAGGCCAATCGAACCATCATAAAATATGGACCTCGCTCAAAAACTGAAGTGGTGTGACGAGGAAGCGACAACGTACTCTGTCCTAACCGTAGTGGAAACCTCCGAGTTAGTCATAAACTGATCTAGATTGGATCTGCAATAGGTCAGTAGATGGTATAAGTACAAACACGGTAGTGTCGTTATTTTAAACGTCTTAAAGTGCTCTCTACTTGATTCCCCATAGCTCAACCGAAGTATGCATGGCAGAAAACTCTTCTCGAGTCTAAATAATATTTTCGTTTGATGTGATGATCCCCATAATATGATACCATAGCTCATAACTGACTGCACATTGACGATGTACAAAGATCTGACAGATCAAGTATATATTTCGTAGCTTATATGACATAATAAGTTTTGCATAATTTTTTCCGCAGATATTCTACATGGCTATCCCATCTCAGCGAACTTTGCATATATACCCCAAGAAATTTTTTTCCTCGCATTGCGGTACCGATCCCGCCCCTGTTCTGACCAGGACCGACTGCTGATGAGCTTCCAAGACAACTCTCGTCTTTTTGTTATTAATACACTGTTCATCTCCTATCACGGCTTCATGTAGACAGTTGATAACAGAGTGCGGGTTGCATATATGTACTATCGCTGTACCTTGTATCACGATACCGCTTTTGTCAATGCACATGCTTCATTGTAGTAGTATATAAATCGTTACATAGAAATTTTTTCTTTTATGCATTGTCTTAAAAATTACAAGCCATTATATATGCAAATATATAATATTATGTGATACATATGCTCTGTGGGAATTTACAAAGTTAAACTTGTCAATATACAATATACATGGTGCAGATAGTACAGGAAAGCGACCGGAACACCGGCGCGCGGAATGCCTTCGGAATCCGGAGAGCAAGTTGTAAGAAGAGGGTCCTGGAAATCCAGACCACGACTTCTGGAAAACCGAAGTCAAGAGAATGACTGCTGGCATACCGCGGTCCCAGAGGAAGGAATGCGGTAGTGTGTCGTGGGGTTTGTTGCATGAAGCTAGTATAGTGTGTAGATATATTAGTATGGAAATTGTAGTGTTTTCTTTGTCTGTGGTAATAAATTGGGATTGAAAAGAGTCATAAGGCCACAAAGAGGCAAAGGGCGTACCGTTCAGCGGGGTGGTGGCGGTTTCTTCCTGGCCTTCGACTTTTTTTTAAAGTAAAAAAAATATACATACATCAGCATTCCGCACGCCGCGCGCCGGGCGTGTCTCGATCAAGCAAGGAATGCATGTGTACTCCGCAACAGCAGATCGAAAACTAGTGTTCGGTATAATTGAATGATTTGAAAAATCGAATTATTATTATTCTAGTGATTCCATTAACGACTGTTTTCTGCATTCGAAAGATTTGAGTATTCGAGTAGTTCGTATCTCGAATAGTTTCTGCATTCGAATGATTCGGTTCTCGAGATGTTTCAGTTCTCGAATTTCTGTATAAGAGATATCATTTCACTACGAATGCCGCTCTTCGTATGGGATTGGAATAATATATATATGGTTTGTTTACTTTTCGTTGGCGCAACAGTAAAATCAAATGATGAAAAAATGTTAATACTGTAATAATACTACTGTTAGCTAATCACCTGATACATTTTCATGTGCTTTTTTTACACATACAATAAGGCCGGTTGTAGTAGCGCCTGATCCCAGTGCAAGAAATACAATAGAACCGCGTCCATTGCAAGCGACTTTGAGTTGACTTTGACCCGATCCGTTGTACTGTTTGGACGCTATCGTGTTCACAGACATACATACACACATACACACATGCATACATACATTTTCCATAAATCATCGCAATCGATTCAGGGGACCTCAAAACGCGTATATCCGCGGAAATCTCGAAATTTTTTTTCCGTCGATTACAATACATACTTTCCTTCTAGGGACTAGTCGGAAAGTAAAAAGAATTTATTTGGAAGGGTATTGCAGAAGACCGTCTTATGTGAGCTCCAAAATATAATTAAATTGATAGCGCTTTATTCGAAAAAAAAAAAAATTTTATAAATTTTATTTCGTTATCTTTTTAACGGTTACTAACTAATATTGACTGAAATCCTTCTAATTTCCTGCAAATTTTATAATGATTTAGTTAAGAAACGCCCGTTTTAATGAACAGCAGGTACAAATGTTCGCAAACATCATAAGAATGGGCACTGAAATGCAACTAAACTTAATAACAAACTAGCTTTACGACAAGGCCGGCCAGATCAGACCCGTGCTCGGCTCGACAGTCGAAAATTCGTGAGGTCTCGTATCACTCGAATGCTTATGTAGTCTCGAGTGCGAGACGCGAGATCTCGAGAGATTCATTCGAATGAAAAATAGTCGATTTTTATTCGAATTAAAAATAAATTGATAACATTGTGATTCGAATTATTACGCATTAGAATTGGTCCAAACAGACCGATCCGGCGGATTGGTCCGTCTGTGAATGGGCGGCTTAAAGTCGCTTGAACATATTTGTAATATGTACTTTGTTCTCCCATTGTAGCATGACTTTGAAAACGAAAGCGAATTTCGAAACCAGGTAGCCATAAGTGCAATAATTAAAATACATCAGAAAAAGACCTGCTCTTTTATTTACCTAAAAGTTTCAACTAGTGTAAAAAATGGAGGACTTCATTATGAATATTTGTTTATTGTATTCCTATTGCTGGTGGCGGTTGTTTTGGTTTGTTTTGGTATTTGTTCAGGTTGTTTATGAAAACTTAAGTAATTGATCAAATCTAAGTACAATGCGCATCGACATTCGATATACAACGATAACGAATATTTGATAAATGCTGTAGAAGCATATATCGGGATATACGACAAGACCAGCAAACAGTTTACTGACAATTTGTATAAAGAAAATGCGTGGAAACAAATAGGAGAGAGGCTGGTGCAACCGAATCATTTTTTTTTCAACATTTTTTATAAACTAAATAAAATTGATATTATTTTACATATGATTTATTGTAGATTCTGAGTGCAGACAGCGTTTTAATGTCATGCGGGACAGGTATGTGAAAGAAAAGCGAATGATGCGGCAACCTTTCGGATTTGGCGCACAGCTCCGAGTAACCTGGAAGTACATGAAGTTATTATCATTGCTTCATAATCACATAAAAGGCAAAAAGGAAGCAATACATTTGGGCACTACTCACTTGGAGGAACTATGAGTCATGGATCATTGTTTTGTTTTAATTCCAGGACAGCAGGCAATATCAACTACACTGCAATGCAAGGAGAAGAGTTTATTGATATAGACACTCAAGTAGGTAATAGACGAAAGTGAAGATGCGTCATTAGATATTGCATCCGACAACCTTCTCCCGGAGATTGAAGAGGGTCGATCCACCTGTTCTGCGTCTATGGGTAAGCGCAGAGTCCATGACGACGTGTCCGAATCTGCCACAGAATTTTCATTTATTTAGTGTCATTTATTCACTTAGCGTTACAGCAGTAACATAACCAAACTTTTTATTAGTAGAATTGTGAGTGTTACGACAATCGGTAAAATCATACATTTAGCACGATGAATGACGGCCAGCTAATTCAATTTAGTGTGCTTAAACCACCTGAACTAATAAAATCGGGAATATAACAAAATTGAGGCACATGCAAAATGTGCATGTGCCTCAATGTCAACTGCTGTAACGCTAAAGTGATTAAATGAAACTTTAACGTTCTAAAATTCGTCCTTAATTTTAATATTTCGTACGTAAAGTTTCCTGGACGTAAACGATTCTTTATTCAGCGGAGTTCAGCAACCACTAATTTTGTATTTTTCAAACGTTAAGTGGATGTAAACGATACTTTACTTTACATAAAAGTAAGATATAAATATGAAACCCGATTTGAATTTTGAATTGATTGTGTACTCTTTCTACAGACGCTATGCGCCTGTGCCATGCGCAACGGAGCTTTGCAATTATTATTGCTGGTAAAAAGCGTGTGGTCATAAAACAGCCGCTGGTTGTTGTCGCTGCTGGCAGTGCCCGTTTAAAAATAAACAATTTTTGAAGTTTGAACATACAAACGTGGACTCTGTTGCATTGGAAAAATGGCAAATCTAAAACTTTTACAACCTATGCCATATACATACCACGCTGCAACAGTTGCAATTCCCGGTAGCCGGCCAACTCTAAAACGCAGCAATCCATAATATGACGAGTTCCTGAAAAATACCATTATTATCCATATTAATGCTCCTTTTACATCTATGCGACCCACACGAAGTGTCTGGGGTGAAATATCACACAGAAATATCTGGGGTGGCCTTCACCCCACTCTCCGACTACATCGTTGGTAAAATAAAATATCTACAACACTTTTGCAGTTATTACGTTCCGACTAGTACCCCAGAAGGAAAGTATTGTAATCGACGGGAAAAAAATCGAGATTTCAGCGGAAATATGCGTTTGAATCGATTGCGACGATTTCTGGAAAATGTATGTATGTGGGTATGTTTGTGGGTTTGTGCGTATGTCTGTGAACACGATAGCGCCCAAACGGAACAACGGATCGGGTTGGAATTTGGTATACATATTTAGAAGTCCCGAGGCACTGGATTGTTTTTGGCGATAATCTGACAACCGGAAGTGGCAAATGGTACATGTGTCTTCTGAGGGATTTGTCCGATTTTGACCTAACTGATACCTGTTACCAATGACTTTAAATATGTACACCAAATTACAGGTCAGTGGGATAGACGGTTTAAGTGCTATAAGAGTTTATAAAATCACTTTGACAGAATCCACAGCCTTCGTCACTGTGTTGCAAATTGTCAGATTTTGATAAACGTCAGTGCCACTGACATGCCATGACTTTAAATGCCAGTATTACAAATATCATTACGTCATAGAAACTGACGTTAGATAGGGTCCAGAGTGGCTCTGTTTGAACAAAATTGAATAATTGCAAAACTGTTAAGACACAGTGTGCCAAAAATGTAGTCGGAAAATTGGGTGGGGCCACCCCAGATATTTAAATGTTGTAAAACCACAACCACTCTGGACCCTACCGTCAGTTTCTTTGACATAATGACATTTGTCATCCTGACATGTCTTGTCATGTCAGTGGCACTGACGTTTGTCAAAATCTGACAATTCGCAACACAGCGGCGAAGGCTGTGGATTCTGTCCAACCGCTTGAATAAAAGCTTATAGCATCTAGTGTTCTTCCCATTGATCTGCAAATTAGTATGCATATTGAAAATCGTTGGAGGATGAGTTGATATTAGTTTGGCCGAAATCGGATAAATTCCTCACAAACCGCTTGTAACATCTGCCACTTACGGTTATCAGACTGTCTCCAAAACCAATCCAGTTCGTCCCACGGTAATTCTAAATACGTATACTAAATTTCAGCCCAATCCGTTGTTCCGTTTGGGCGCGATCGTGTTCACGGTCATACACATATACTGACATACATACATCTTCCAGAAATCATTGTAATGGCTTCAGGGGACCCAAAACGGGTATTTCCGCTGAAATCCCGATTTTATTCCGTCTATTTCAATACTTTCCTTCAAAGGTACTAGTCGGAAAGTAAAAATCGCATGAGTTGACGCCACACGGTGGTCAAACTAACGGGAAACAATTATAAAAAAATATACTGCAAATATTGTTTGTTTAGCGCTCAAATCAAAGTCAAGTAACCGATCACATATCATATTAGGAGGTAAAGCATCAGCTTAGACTAAGTTCTAGATTTCCGGGAGAAAACCGCGTCAACGACAAAATATATCAGCTTAGACGTTATAGTTGAGCGGTAAATTGACGCAATCGGCAAGTGTCAAAAATAGTCGCCTGTTTGAGATTGAATATACGTGACTTGTATTCTCTGAAGTGTTAACTATCAGATAAATACTGTTAGATCATCAGCGATTGTCAGCCGTGAATAATAATAATTTATTTTCAGATTGTAACACAATCACGCGAACCGAAATTGTTGAATTTCTGAGAAAAAAAAACTATTAAAACTTGGAACATGTGCAAAAGTTACAAACCATGTTCTGGAATTCATAAGTACCAAAATAAGCTGGAATATAGATAGAAAAGACATGGAACAGAAGGTCTTGCACTTGTTGTTATGTCCCTTGTTGAAGCGAAGGAAATAGACACACCGTAGTGAGAAAAGGTTTTATGTAAGAAACCAAGTCTGGCTAAATGGTATGTTTTTAAAAATGCACGACATTATTGTACAAGGACCGCCTCCATCTTCAACAACAGCAGTTAATCCAGGACGATCCAAGGCTACTTGATCCGAGTCATGCAACACCTGTAGAGCAATTATCACTGGCGACCCAAACAGCTTATCGGTCCAAACGAAAAAGAAGTGTGGCTGAAATGATTGAAAAAATTACAACTAGTCCCGGCTCAATAAAGCGTTTAAAGCGGCTTCTAAACCTGCTGAAAATACTACCGCAAGGTCTTATAGTCCTGATGAAGCTTTGTCCTTGATAGTAGCACTGCAGCTTACAAAGGACCAATACATAAAGCTAGAAAAGGGAACAATTGAAAGGAAATATATCCTATATCCACCATATTATGTTCTGTTGAAAGAAAAGGTAGACTGTTGTCCAGAAAAAAAACCGTAACTACGGCGAATCAGTGGCAGACGTTGCCCTCCAAGTATTTGTAGATCACACAGTAACCCGACTAGCTAAGGTACAAAAAGACGTACTTACCCAAACTTTGAATTTTAAACCAGCGAATAAATATGAGCTCAATATGTTGTACAAATGGGGGACGGATGGTAGTTTTCTGGTACCTCTACAGCTGAATTATTAAGACGTATCTTCCAAACATCGAACAATACTGTGGCAAAATCCTCGAACACCCTCTACCCGATTTTGTAGACCTATCTGCTTCCAGTTTGTTAAAGAAACGACCGAAAAACTAAAAGATGGATTTAGACATATAAAAAAAACAGATTCCCAAAATATATCCTACTCATCTGAAATTAGACAATATAAAAATTTCTGTAAAATTTACAGTGTAAATCATATCTTTTTCGAAACTATGGTCGATGGAAAGGTATGTAACTCATTGACAAGCACATCATCACAAGTCTGTTACCTATGTGTTGCTTTTCCCAAAGAAATTAACATGGAAGACATGGAAAAGAGTACATTTAAAAATTCAGCTATGAACTTTGGTTTATCGACACTGCAGAAACATATACGCTTTTTCGAATGCTTGATATATATTTCATAAAAGCTGGAAATTAAAAAATGGCAAGCACCTAAAGGTATAGCTGTAACGATCGCAAACGGAGTATTGTTGAGAGATTTCGATCAGAAATGTGTTTGCTTGTAGATGTGGTGAAACAAGGAAAAGAGAGTACCAACAATGAGAATACTGCTCATCGATTCTTTAATAATCTAAAAATCGCTGCGGAAATAACGGCTATTGACGAATATCTTATTAAATGCTTTTCCGTCATTTTGCAAGCAATCTCGAGTGGATTTGCCATTAATGTAGAAGTATTTAGAGCATATTGTATTGATTACCTCTGTCAGTTAGCCCCCCACATTAAACTTTTTGAAAAAAAAAATGTCGTTTGTTTGGGAATCGTTAGGGAGGGCTTGAGAGAAGGTTGTTTTCGTTTGGGAGTCCACGGTTTTTGAGAAAATGAAAATTGTTTATATGACCGTCCAGATAACCCCCCGACTTTTACATTTTGTACATACTTCGATTGTGACCGGTTAGAAATCGTTAGGGAGGATTAGGGAGTCCACTTTTGACGTTTGGTAGTTTTTGTGGAAATAAATATAAATATCTGAGGTGGCCCTCACTCAACTTTCCGACTACATCGTGGTCACAATGAAGTCTGTCTGAACACTTTTGCAATTACTCAATTTTGTGATGTAAGAGCCACTCCATCTAACGTCAGTTTCTATAAAATAATGACATTTGTCATGCAGATATTTAATGTCATGTCATGTCAGTGGCACTGACGTTTGTCAAAATCTGACAATTTGCAACTACAGCGACGAAGGCCGTGGATTCTGCCAAACCGCTTCTATAAAAGCTTATAGTGCCTAAACCGTTCATCCCATTGATCTCTAAGTTGGTATACATATTTAAAGTCACTGGAGGGTGAGCTTGTATCAGTTTGGCCAAAATCGGATTAATCCCTAAGAAGATACATGTAACAGTTGCAACTTCCAGTTGTCAAATTGTTACCAAAAACAATCCAGTTCGTCCACCGGTAATGCTAAATAAGTATGCAAAATTTCAGCGCGATCCGTTGTTCCGTTTGGGCGCTATCGTATTCACAGATATACATACATACATACACACATACACACACACACACACACACAGACATTTTCCAGAAACCATTGCAATCGATTCCGGGGATCCCAAAACGCGTATTTCCACTGAAATCCCGAAATTTTTTTTTCCGTCGATTACAATACTTTTCTTCTAGGGACTAGTCGGAAAGTAAAAATTGAGAACATAACCTCACATTGTTTGTTTATGATTATAAAAGTGCTACCGAATGTGTGTTACACACACATTCGTTTCAAAACCTTTCGAATATCGTTACATCTTTTTCGTTTGAGAGTACATGGTTTTCTAGAAAACTGAAATTGTTTACACGAACGGTCCCGATCTTTACAACTTGTATATATTTTTATTGGGCTAGGTTCGAAGTCGTTAGGGAGGACTAGAAAGTCTAGTTTTGTCGTTTGGGAGTTAGCAGTTAACCTCACTTGGTTTCACGGGATCATGTTGGGTGCGATCTATGCAATTTGGATATATTGTTATCTGGACAGGTTCGAAATCGTTAGGAAGGATCAAAGAGCCCAGTTTTGTCGTTTGGGAGCAGGCCCGCCGTAAGCGGGGGTGCAAGGGGTGCACCGCACGCGGGCGGCACCTTCAAGGGGCGGCACTTTCAAGGGGGCGACAAATGTAAATAGCGCAACAACATAATTGTTGGACAATGTGATTTGTGATTTTGTGTATATCACGACGAACTTCGATAATTTATCGCAAATATTTACATCTGACAGGAACACAAATGAAATAATTGTTTGAATTTCGACCGGGCAAAACTAGCATAAGTGGTTGCCACCCTAAGCTATCGATTGGTGCATAATTTGTTAAAATCGGATGACCGGAAGTGCTTAAAAAACTTGCTGTTGTCCACCGTAACACTCGACCCGGCACTTTCTCTATGTCTCCGGAACCCAAACTTTGTTAATTATTCTTACCCGCTAATTGTTTAAATCGCAACCGGGCAAAACTAACATAAGTGGTTGCCACCCTTAGCTATCGATTGGTGTATAATTTGTTAAAATCGGATGACAGGAAGTGCTTAAAAAACTTGCTTTGGTTCACCGTTGTACCCGACACGGGCCTTTCTCGATGTCTCCGGTACGCAAATTTTGTTAATTATTCTTACCCGCTAATTGTTTGAATCGCGAGCGGGCAAAACTAGCATAAGTGGTTGCCACCCTTAGCTATCGATTGGTCCATAATTTGTTATAATCGGATAACCGGAAGTGCTTAAAAGACTTGCTTTTGTCCACCGGAACACCCGACCATGCACTTTCTCTATGTCTCCGGAGCGCTAACTTTGTTAATTATTCTTACCCGCTAATTGTTTGAATCGCGACCTGGCAAAACTAGCATAAGTGGTTGCCACCCTTAGCTATCGATTGGTGCATAATTTGTTAAAATCGGATGACAGGAAGTGCTTATTTTTTACCCTTTTGTTGATCGGTGTTCAAGGCATGCGGTTGCACTGTGTTGTCCAAATCCCCACGACACTAGTACTTTGTTATTTTTTCTTCAGGCGGTAATTGTTGTAATATCGATCGGGCAAAACTATGGGGAGTACATGAAGACTTGTGCTTTCGATTAATGTATTGCTGATTATGATCGGTTAAGTCATAGCCGAGATATGATGCCGAAAACTTTACTAAATTGTCGAAAAAGTCAACTTTCATTCGTATTTTTAGGGCACTAATTATGATTTGATCGACCGGGCAAAACTCATGGGGTATCAGGACGTTATGAGCTTTAAAATGATGTATCATTTATTAAAATCGGTTGAAAAACAAACTTATTGCTAACTTTTATTGCTAACTTCCCCCGGGTTTAAAGCAGCATTTTCTAGATGATCAGCCTGGTGATCCATATAATATTTTAAATATCTTTTCAAAAATGATTTGATTGCTACATTTCCAAACACATCAATAGTCCTGAGAATATTGCTTACTATGCCGGTTTCGGTGGCATCTGGTGAAAGATCCTTTTCAAAGTTGAAAATTATAAAAAATTATTTACGCTTAACTATGCACCAGGACAGGCTTAATAATTTATCTATTGTTTCAATTGAACACGAAGTCTTGGATAGTTTGGATACATCAGAATTAATAGCAGATTTCGCAAGTTTAAAATCAAGAAAAGTTCAGTTCCTATAGACAGTTTAGTTTTGTTTTTTTTTGTGTTCCTATATACATATATTTATATATTGATAAGTTGAGTCACTCTGTAGTGAAGTTAATAAAATGATTTTGATAATTATTTGTTTGCTTTACACCTCACCTCTATGCAGAGAAATTTTCTACAACACTTATCACTATTTGTGGAAAATAATGTCATTCTTACACGAGCTTAGTACTAATTAGTACTAGTCACACTATTTACAATACCCGCAATTCTGCTAATGTTTAGTACTAAGTCGACTGGCGTAAAGTATGGGGACGGGGGCGGCATAGTTGGTGATGCACGCGGGCGCTCAAGTGGCTGGCGGCGGGCCTGTTTGGGAGTTGGTAGTTTTTGTGAAAATAAATGTAAATGTTGGGAACATAACCTCATTTTGTTTGTTTATTGGTATAAAACTGTTACCGGCTTTGTTGCGGACGTATTCTATTCACGTATTCAAAACCTTTAGAACATTGTTAGGAAGGATTTGGGAGTACATTTTTTTTTTCGTTTTAGAGTACATAGTTTTCGAGAAAACTGCTTTATACGTACATATGTCATGTGCTAAAGGTCTTAACTTTTGAACTACAGGGTGCTAAAGTTTTAAGAAAAAATATATTTTTTTTATGATATCTTTGGTATCGCCCTAGATATTTTTGTGAAATATAGTGCACATCTTCTATGCATCAAAAGGCATTTTCTGCTGTACAATATATTTTTTTATTCTTGCCAGTGGCGTTTGAGCGGGATTTGCACTGAATCATTTTAAAGAGAAAAGTGATACGCCACTGCTTTTGCTGAAAGTAAAAATTATTTTTTGAAATCCTCAAAATAAAATTCGTTCATAAGAATTTTTTTTCTCAAAATGGACTCAAGAATATTCTCCTTAAATACAGGGTGATATAGAACAAACCACAATGCATAGCACCACGTGATAGAGGGCCGAAAAATAATAAAAAAGTTCCGATAGACTTAGAGTCTTAGACTATAGACTCCTATAGATCGCTTTTTGTTTTCAAGTTACCGACTGTTGAAGTTTTTTATAAATGTTATTTAGAGGTAGCATGGTTTGATTTCATAAAACTAAACCTATGTTACTATCAAAGCAAGCTAAAGTCAAGTAGCTTAAGTAGTGTTTTTAAGTTGCTTTCAAATATAGAGTAATGATAAAGTTTGGAACAAAATTCATAATATCGTTATTTAATGTTTTCAAGAAAAATGCTCTGACACGTCCATTTTAACTATTAAATAGCCACCTTTTGACGTAAAAGTTTTATCTATGACGTCACCTATTTCGGAGGGATGAGGTCATCCTTAATTTTTTTAAATCACAACCCCATACTTTGCTGTTTTTCACTAGAACTCGTTACTGCTTAAATAACGATGTAAAATAATTGGTACCTTACATAACTTTTTTTTTGAAAAAAGTTTGACTAACCATTAAAAATTTAATTTTAATGGAAACGATTATTATTAAACCCAAAAAACAATAAATATCCACTTAAGACAACGTCCTAATGTTAGAAAACTGTAGATGGGCACAGGCGTTTGGAACAGAAAAATTAAATAACTCCAACAGCCGGTAAATTGAAAACAAAAAGCGATCGGACATTAGTGTATAGGAACTTTTTTATTATTTTTTCTCCACAAACTACAATGCATAGCACCCTCTATCGCGTGGTGCTATGCATTGTAGTTTGTTCTATGTCACCCTGTATAAGCATGCTATTAAGAAAGACCCTGTATACATTAATTATGTAATAATTAATACACAAGCATGCGTACAAGATTGAGGATAATGAAGATTAAAAGAAATATGGAATTTCTTTACAAGATGTAAGATAATTAATTCTAGATAAATTAAATTGATACCATATATTGTACAGTTGTACTCTCAATTCCTTCGTAACAATGTTCTAAAGGTTTTCAAATGAATACTTGCGAACAAAGACGGCAACAATTTTCCAACTTTTACATTTAGTTCCATAAAAACTACTTACTCACAAACGACAACAAATGGACTCTCTAATCCTTTCCGATAACCAAATTGTATAGATCGGATCCAGCACGACCCCGATTAACCAAGTGAGGTTATGTTTCCAATTTTTACATTTATTCACACAAAAACTACTAACTCCCAAACGACAAAACTGGACTTTCTAGTCCTCCCTAACGATTTCTGATTTATTATCATCAAAATATATCCATATTGTAAGATCGGGTCTGTTGTTATAAACAATTTCACTTTTCTAGAAAACCACATACTCCCAAGCGAAAAATACGTACTTTCAAGTCCTCCCTAACGATGTTCTAAAAGTTTTGAAAACAATACGTCCATAACAAAGCCCGTAACAATTTTATGCCGATAAACAAACTAAGTGAGATTATGTTTCCAACTTTTTCATTTATTGGCACAAAAATTGCTAACTTCCAAACGACAAAACTAGACTTTCTAATCCTCCCTAACGATTTCGAACCTATTCCGATGAAAATATATATAAGTTGTAAAGATCGGGGCCGTTCGTATAAACAATTTCAGTTTTCTAGAGAACCATGTACTTGCAAACGAAAAAGATGTACTACCACATCCTCTCTAACGATATTCGAAAGGTTTTGAAAAGAATGTGTGCGTAACAAAGGCGGTAGCACTTTTATAACCACAAAAAACAATCATTATTTCACCCACAAATTGTTATAATTTTGCTCTGCCAGAACTAGGGTAGGTAGGTGCAACTTCCAGCTATTGCTTTATGTTACTATCGACATGATCACACAAAGGAGAAATATTTGTTTAGCTTCTTTAAGTGTACATTAAAAAATACTCCTGCATACTTGATTAATTTACTTGAGGCACTAATTAGCACAATTTCGGGCTGCAATAACCTGTGATAGTATATCCGAAGTAAATGCTTTTGATTGGTGTTATACTTGTTAATTATAATGAGTCATTAGGGAAGATATGCTATTCTAAATATATGGATTTTTTTTTAAATTTTGATATCCTTTTTTAAGAAGTGATTATTAATTTTAGTCAATGCAGAAGGATCTGCTCAAATCGGCTGAAAAAGAATTTGTTGCTAACTTCTCACCCGTATAAAAAATAATGATAATTTTTGAGGATTTTGCTAAACACATTTAGTTAATTATTTATGAAAATTTCCTGTATGAAAAAAAAAATTAGTAATGTAACCCAAAAGTAAAATACAAATTAGTGTATTATAACTGTTACATACATATAAGTTATTTAATTTGCACGTATTAATTCACATATCGACAATTGCAAGCAATTTAATAACATCAAAATCCCAATTTTCAGTTAAATGCCTTAATATATGAATCAGAGAATTAATATACTTCACTGAAATACAAAATACAACTGTTTACTGTTTAATAATAATTACGCTCTGATCTGCAATCACAGCTATCTATCACACAAAAGCTGCCTGTTTTTTTTTAATCTTGACTCTTTGAAGAAAGTGAAATACAAGATCATCTTACCTGAAGATAATAGAGATTAGGAAATTAGGTACACTGGCCAGGAGGGCTACGATGGTAATATGAATAACGAAGAACCAGATACGGATTGTAAGCGGATTGACGCCCAGACAGTCCATCATGCTAACCGTAGGATAGGCCTCAAAGAATAAGGTAACCGCAAGCACAACGACGACATGCGACAACATCAAGGTTATCCGGCATATGTAGTGAAGTTCGAAATCGTTGGATCTAAGTGATAAAAAGTAATAAATATGTATATTGTAGAATGTTCATAAAATGCAGTCATTATAATGTAATATACTTCGTACTTGGAAGGGTTGGCACTTAAACGATGTTGAGTCTTTTGATACTTTTATTCCTTCTATCCTTACATGGTTGTCGGTTGACTACTTAATTAATACTAGTAATTGCAATTACCTATATCTAGATCATTCACCTATTCATTCCCTGAGTCAGTACTTACGACATTCTTAAGAGTCCTGACTCAGCTCATACATGCATACACTATATTCTATTGTACATTGATATAACTATAAATTATTCCATTACACCTTTACCGTAATAAAATAAAATTTAAACATGACAATGTTCAAATTTGTATCTTTATATCTACAACATAATAATACATTACTACATATGTACGCACCCCTTTTTATTTTTTTTAAAATTATTATTCACAGTACATTTTCACTCTGTTTTTATGCACTGTCACTAGTTTATTATTAATTTTTAATGTCACGTTTGGATTTTCTTCTTTTATAACTTTAAACGGTCCTTTATACACTTCATCAAGTTTATCGGCGGTTTCATTCTTTAACAATACCTTATCATTAAACTTATAACTAATACATTTAGATCTTATATCTAATTTATTTTTCCTTTTTAGCTTAGATTCAATTAATTGTGTTTTTGTATCGTCCCATGCTGATTTTAGTCTATATTTTAACTCGTTAGAATAATTATCAAAATTGTAGATAGGTTGATGTTTGCTAATAATATTACTTGGTAATACGCAACTCTTTCGAAATACTAATTCATAAGGTGTGTATTTTGTCTCTGAATGAACGCTATTGTTAAAGGAAAAACACCAAAATGGCACCCATGAACTCCAAGTATCTGTAAATTTTGAAGTTTGAATTCTTAAATATGCCCCTAAATGTTTGTGTGTATTTTCTAAAGCTCCCAGTGTTTCGTGATGGTATGCTGTAGAATTTAGTTGTTTAATTCCTAGAAGTTTTGAAGATTCTTTAAAAACGTTTTCTAAAAACTCGGTACCCTGATCAGTGACAATTTCTTTGTGTATCCCGAATCTTAATATGAAGTTATTGACAAATGATTTTGCTACAGTTAGGGCTTCTTTGTTATTTAATGGATAACAGTCGACAAACTTTGTTAATTCGCATTGAATTGTTAGTATATAACGATTATCTTCCTGATCTTGTGTCAACGGTCCCACAAGGTCTAAGAATACTTTTTCAAACGCTGATGAGGCTGTAGTGGTGACTGTCAAAGGCTCGAATGTTTGTACCTTTGGCGGTCATCACATTTTTGAACAAATTTAGTAATGTCTTCTTTAATTCTTTCCCAGAAATAGTAACGTTTAATATTTGCGTACATCCTATTGATTCCTGCATGTCCTCCCGTCGGAAGGATATGGAAATCATTGAGAATCAATTGTCGAGTCTGTTTACAATCGATTCGATTGGCTTTGTTTATTATACATATTTTCATTTTTCATTTTCTGATCATTTCGATTTGCTTTGTCAGTCGGGTTATCAATTGGTAATTTTCCGGATTTTTTACTATAAATAATTGCGCAATTATATTTTCTCTACAAATTCTATCTAAGTTTCTCAACTCCGCGTCTAGGGCTGGTGCTGATCGAATACTTAGATTAATATAAATTACCTTTAATATTTTATCATATAAAACATTTCCCAACTTTACTACTTGTTCACTACCCGAACTTTTTGTTTCTCTTTTTGCCATGTGTCTCAATTCAACTGAGTTTTCTGGTGGCTTTAGCAAATTCAACAAGTCCTGGATGGCCTGTCCACTCATTGTTACCTTGACTTAAACCGTTTTCAGTTTCGTTATTTTCATTATAATGTTGCTTTGATCTTGTTACAATATTTACGTTGATGTTATCTGACATTTTCTTTAAATCATCTGAGTCAATTATTATTCTAGATAGTGCATCTGCTGTTGTATTCTCTTTCCCTTTAATATAATGTATAGAAAAGTCAAACTCTTCCAACATCAATCTAAATTTAGTTAATCGTGAAGATGCATCTTTCATTCCAAAAAGATAAATCAATGGTCGGTGGTCACTAAAAATTCGAAATTTTCGTCCATATTAATACGGTCTGTAGTGGGTTATACTCCAACATATTGCTAACATTTCTTTCTGTATTGTTGGATAATTTATCTCTGCTTTATTTAATGTTCTGCTAGCATATGCAATTGGTTTATTATCAGAATTCGATAATACCGCGCCTATTGCATATCCAGATGCATCTGTTGTCAAAATAAATTCATTTTCATGTGAAAAATCAGTATATTGCAAAACTGGTGGGTTAATTAAACAATTTTTTAAGTTTTCAAAAGATTTTTGACAAGTCTCATCCCATTCAAACTCTACTGCTTTTTTACTTAATCTATTTAATGGATTTGCAATTTGTGCAAACTTTGGAATAAATTTTCTGTAGTAATTTGCAAAAGCAACAAATCGTTTACATTCATCGGAATTTTTTGGAACAGGATAATTTAGAACAGCACTAATTTTGCTTGGATCTGGTGATATACCTTCTGCTGAGATTACATGACCTAAATATAAGATCTCTTTTTTAAGAAATTGACATTTTGAGGGGTTCAATTTTAAATTTACTTTTCGAAGCCTGTTTAATACTTTAATTAAATTTTTATTATGCTGTTGTAAACTATTTCCAAATACAATTAAGTCATCCAAATATACAAAACATGCATCGTAATTTAACCCTGACATTGCTATAGTCATAACTCTTGAAAATGTACTAGGACTGGTTTTTAGTCCCATCGGTAACCTGGTCCTTTGAAATTGTCCCTTTCTTGTAGTAAATGCTGTATATTTCCTACTGTTATCTTCCAATTCTACTTGAAAATATCCTTGCGAGAGGTCTAAATGAGAAAAATAAGCCACCCCTGATGGTGAATCTAAGATTTCATTAATATTGGGTAAAGGTAATCGATCGTCTTCTACATTTTTGTTTAGTTGTCTATAGTCAATTACTACTCTCCATTTATTGTTACCTATTTCACTTTTCTTTGGAACAATTAGTAAAGGGGACGACCAATTTGATCTTGTTTCTTCAATTATCCCTGTCATTAAGCATTTTATTTATTTGAGAATCAATTTCAATTTGCTGAGCTTGTGGTAGTCTAAGTGGTTTTACATATACCGGATGCGAGTCGTTTTTTCAAACGAATATTTTCCTTAACAATATTTGTTACCGTCAGCTTATCACCTTCTAAAATGAATGTGTCAGCGTATTTCGCACATATTTTATGTACAGCTGTTTTTTCTTCCTTACTTAAATGTTTTACGTTAACCAAATCTATCAATTTATTAACACGATCTAATGTAATATTAGGATTTTGAAGTATACAACTTTATTATTTATTATATATATTCTTTCAACTTACAAATTTTTGGTTGAAAATTTATAATTCGTACCTCTCGATCATTCGTATTAAGAATACGAACTGGGATTCTATGTAAATTTGGTCTAGCTATGATACCTGCTGTAAATACACCTTCTGCGATTTCTACTGGCGTAACAACACAATCTTCCAATTCATCTGTAGAAAAATACAACTTCACATCGCGGTGGAATGCTAGTGAACTCGTTGTAATCAGATTCTATGTTTAGACAAATGTGTGAAGAATTATACCAGAAAGAAAACAGAAATTTTTCAAAGTCAAGTTGTGCTTTGTATTTAAGAATGAAATCAGATCCAATAATACCACTTATGTTACCGTAAGACTCATTCAAAACAAAAAATTTATGATTAATCATTACATTCCCAAATTGCAAAAACAAATTAATAGAGCCTGTGGTAGATGTGGAACCTGAAATTCCATTTACTTTGATTTTGCTATTTGTATCAATTACTTCATCTTTCCTCAATTTATTTGCAAAAAATATACTAATAGAAGCTCCCGTGTCCAGTAAAAATAATAATTCCTCGCGTCCGTGACGTATCCTAACATAGCTTAATGAACTAGTTGAAAAAGTGCATTCTACACTTTTATTCACGAAAAAACGTGTATTCGGAATGTGTATTGTCGGATGTTTCTGCGGACACAGCATTTATTTGCGGAATACGACGACCCCGATTTGCAAACGTAGCTCGCGTACGTCCACGGTTCGCGCCTCGACCTCTGTTAAACCCGCGATGAGGTGGCAAATAATTATTTCCTGATCTATTTCCATTTGCGTAATTTTGGTGCGTTTGATAGTTATTTCGAAATGCATTTTTGCTGTTACCTCGATTACTCTGATTTGAATTAAACTGTCTGCTATTGTTGAAACCATTATGAGAAGAATATTGATAATTGTTTTTATGCATGAAAAATACATTAGAGCTATGTGGTTTGTTCTTTTCCTCGTCTAAAGTAACTGTAATCGTTTCTTTTAAGGTGTTGCAGTGTCTAGCTTTCAATATTGTCCTTAAATCATGATTTCGGACTCCATTACAAAATGAATTGATAGCAATACTTTCGTTTACCTTGCGCAATGATACTAACAAATTCTCGCCATCTCCCGCTTGTGCAAGAGTTAATTCGCTGAGCAATTGCTCTATCTCGCTACCAAACTCATCAACTGATTTATTATTTTGTCTCGCTTGATGCAATTGACTGGCAAGAGTAGTTGCGGATTTAGTTGACACAAAGTTAGTTCTAATATCCTTAACAAGACTATCAACCGTATCATACTTTTTATTTAATCGGACTTTCGCATTTTCTGACAATCTGGTTTTCAAAACATACGAAATTAATGTAACTTTATCATCATCTTTTAACATTGACGCATAAAAATTAATTGACTCTAATAGCTTTTTAGTAGTATCTTCAGTACCGTCCCTTACGGGTAATAGACTTCCCGCAGTCATTAAACAAAACTTTTCAGACATGTTTACTGCTACTTTCGATATATTTGTATCCCTATCACTATTTCCTATTTCTCCTAATCTACTCTTTAAAATGTCATTTGACTCTTCAATATACTGTTGAATAATTCTAACATGCGCTTTAGCTTGCTCTCTGACATCCTTCTCTTCACCTAACAATTTTGTGTTGGCACGTACTATTAAATCATCTAATTCTAATTTTATTTCCTCTAGTTTTTCTAATTGTTGATTTATAATATCTACATTCTCTCTACGTTGCTGATTGTCTTTACCAATATTAATTCTAAATTTTTTGATTTTATCTAAAGCTAATTCAAACACTAGAAGCTCGGTCATTCGCGCACTATTTGTGTACTCACACTACTTTTCTCTGGACTCTCTGGTACGTAGGGAGATCAGCTCCTGGCTCCTCTGGATCTCTCGCGCAATTTTTCTGTCCATCTTCTTGTTACAGCGACGCCACACAAGATACACAATCAGTGTGCAGCACATGATAACAAAAAGGACACCTCCCATTTCCAACAGACTGAATGAGATTCCCGAAAAGCCATTATTAGATGTTGCACCTCCGCTATTTCCAGCTTGGGCAATTATAATTTCTTCTTCCTTCTTACTTCCGTAATTCCCCATAGCTGCTACTGTTTCTAGATGTCACAAGATTTCGGCTGGCAGAATCGCCATGTAATATACTTCGTACTTGGAAGGGTTGGCACTTAAACGATGTTGAGTCTTTTGATACTTTTATTCCTTCTATCCTTACATGGTTGTCGGTTGACTACTTAATTAATACTAGTAATTGCAATTACCTATATCTAGATCGTTCACCTATTCATTCCCTGAGTCAGTACTTACGACATTCTTAAGAGTCCTGACACAGCTCATTCATGCATATACTATATTCTATTGTACATTGATATAACTATAAATTATTCCATTACAATAAAATTTTTATTACAAAAGTTTTACTTAAATATCTGGCGTGAGCCTCACCCAACTGTCTGATTACATTGTTGGTACAAGGAAGTGTCTGCACACTTTTGCAATTATCCAATTTCGTGAAGCCAGAACCACTATGGACCCTACCTAAGGTCAGTTTCTATGGCATAATAACATTTGTCATAATGACATTTAATATCATGTCATGTCAGTGGCATTGACGTTTGTCAAAATCTGACAATTTGCAACGCAGCGACAAAGGCTGTGGATTCTGTCAAACTGCTTCTATAAACGGTTACAGCGCCTAAACCGTTCATCCCACTGGTCTACAAATTTTTATACATACCTATTTAGAGTCACTGGAGGGTAATCTGATATCAATTTGGTCTACATCGGATAAATCCCTAAGAAGACGCTTTTAACATTTGCTACTTCCGGTTGTGAGATTCTCACCAAAAAAACATCCAGTTTGTCCTCCAGTAATTCTAAATTCCTATGCGAACACACATACACACAATTACACACACACATACACACCCACATACATTTTCCAGAAATGATTGCAATGGATTCAGGGGACCTCAAAACGCGTATTTCCGCGGAAATGACGAAATGTAATTTTCCGTCGATTACAATACTGTCCTTCTAGGGTACTAGTCGGAAAGTAGAAAATGGATCTTTCTAAAAATGTCAAAATATAACCAGTATCCACACCACTGGTTATTAGTTCTACTAACTATTTTAGGATTATTAAAATATTGCGGTATTTCTGTATATGCCAACGCACATTGGGTAGGTGGATGGATATTCAACATTGATTGGACGACAAATCGGGAGTTTGACACCTATACAAACATACACTCGGTAGGTGAAGTCTTATAAATGTGATCAGTGACCTTTATCCTGCTTGTTGTATTTACTTGCTGGTTTTGTGAAGACAGTGTAATGTCTGGTTATTATTTCCTCATGAATTTGGAAATCTACTAAAATTAATCACAAGCAGGTACATAAAGGTAAGTTTTAATTAACACGTCAGTATTTAGCAATACGTGCACGTGCTATTGATCTACACATCTGGTGTACATAACTCGAAAATTTCATTTATGGTTGAAATTCAAGAAGTATACAATATACAACCTATGTGAAGTTAGCCCCCAGCCCCCTTCTTATGGGAAGTTACGCGTATCGAAAAACATTAATTACTCCACTGTCTTAAGAGATACCGTAATGAAACTAATACTGTTTGAAAGAACGTTCTTAGGCCAAATCA
The DNA here is from genome assembly GCA_963971325.1 of Aphodius granarius. Classification (NCBI taxonomy): domain Eukaryota; kingdom Metazoa; phylum Arthropoda; class Insecta; order Coleoptera; family Scarabaeidae; genus Aphodius; species Aphodius granarius. Next base: position 22,889,708 of record OZ020222.1, on the reverse strand, counting down.
AAAGTGGAAATGCCCGGTCTCAAATATGTCAATTAGTATATGCAATTAATAAATACCTTCTGAGATGCCACAAAGATTTCGTAAAAATCAAGATATTTGAGAGTCTGTATCTCGTTGACCCATTGTTCAATTTTAAAAAAGTAAACGCCGTTCGATTCCCAAATGCCTCTACTACTGATATCTGGAAATGCCCGGTCGCAAATTTGAAGGGCTGAGGTGGTATAGGTAAGCGACCATCGCCGTGCTGCGCGAGAGCCTGTGTTTGACTTCCAGCCCCCCTCTTATGGGAACTTATGTGTATCAAAAAACACTAATTACTCAACTGTCTTAAGAGATATCGCAATAAAAATAGTGCTCTTCGACAGAACGTTCTTTGGCCAAGTTAAAAGTGAAAATGCCCGGTTCCAATATTGTAAATTTGTATATGTAATTAATGAATACCTGACGAGATAACCCGCAAACCTTGCAAAAATCAGAATCTTTGAGAGACTATATCTCTGTGACCCGTTGTTCAATTTTAACAAAACTGATAACATTTGATTCCCCATTCTCTGCACTATAGAAGTTTGGAAATGCCCTCTCTAATTTGAAGGGCTGAGTTGTAGTACAAGTGAGCGACCGTCGCCGTGTTTCGAGAACGCTGACGTTGTACTTTCAGCCTCCCACTTATGGAAATTTACGTGTATTGAAAACGCTAATTACGTGTTAAGAGATGCCGTAATGAAAATAACAGTACGAGTATTAAAAAGAACGTTCTTTAGTCAAATAAAAAATGGAAATGCCCGGTGCGTAATTAGCATTCGTAAATAATGAGTTTCTCATTAACCATATTATCAAATTTCGACTCCACAAACTGCCGATTTTCCTTCGAGTTATACATTTTTATAGTTTAGAAGCAGGTCCATTTATGAAACTGTTAAAATAGAATAAATAATGTTACAGTCAATCAAATACGTCGATATTTGGTGACTCTTTTCAACAGTGTTACCTTCATTATAGTATCTTTACAGTGGAGTAATTAGTGTTATTCAATATACGTAACTTCAACACATGACGACGGTCGCTCAGCTGTACCACTTCAGCCCTTCAGATTTGCGACCGGGCATTTCCAAATTTCTATAATGGAGGAAATGGCGAATCGATTGGTGTTAGTTCTGTTAAAATTCAACAATGAATCAACAAGACAGTGCTTTAAAAATCCCTATTTTTGACAAATTTGTGGGTCACCACATTAGGAATTCATTATTCACTAATTTTAAAATATACTAATTTAGATATTCTGGACAGGGCATTTCCATTTTTAACTTGACCAAGGAAAGTTCTTTCGAAGAGTGTTGTTTTCATTAAGGTACCTCTTAATGCAGTGGAGTAATTAGTATTTTTCGATACACATAAATTCACATAGAATGGGGGCACAAGCGCTCTCGCAACACGGCCACGGTCGCTCACCTGTACTACTTCAGCCCTTTAAACTTGCGACCGGGCATTTCCAGATATCAATAGTAGAGGCATCAGGGAATCGAATGGCGTTTATTTTGCTAAAATCGAACAATGGGTCAACGAGATACAGACTCTAAAAAATGTCGACTTTTACGAAATCTTTGTGACATCTCAGAAGGTATTTATTAATTACATATACTAATTTACATATTTGAGACCGGACATTTCCACTTTTGATTTGTCCAAAGAACGTTCTTTCAAATATGTTATTTTCACTGCGATATCTCTTAAGACAGTGGAGTAATTAGTGTCTTTCGATACACGTATGTTCCCATAAGAGGGGGGCTGGAATTCAAACACACGGCGATGGTCGCTCACCTGTACTACCTCAGCCCTTCAAATTTGCGACCGGGCATTTCCAGTTATCAACAGTAAAAAGAATAAGGAATCGAATGGCGTTTATTTTGTTAAAATTGAACAATGGGTCAGCGAGATACAGGCTCTCAAACATGCCGATTTTTACCAAATTTTTGTGACTTCTCGGAAGGTATTTATTAATTGCATATATGTATTGACATATTTGAGTCCGGGCATTTCCACTTTTAATATGGCCAAAGAACGTTATTTCGAATAATGCCAGTTTCAATGCGATATCTCTTAAGACAGTGGAGTAAATAGTGTTTTTCGATACACGTAAGTTCCCATAAGAGGGGGGCTGGAAGTTAAACACAGGCTGTCGCGCAGCACGGCGACGGTTCGTCACCCGTACTACCTCAGTCCTTCAAATTTGCGACCGGGCATTTCCAGATATAAACAGTAAAAAGAATAGGGAGTCGATTGGCGTTTATTTTGTTAAAATTGAACAATGGGTTAACGAGATACAGACTCTCAAACATCCCGATTTTGGCGAAATTTGTGTGACATCTCTCTTTGTCGGACATCAAGGTATTAATTAATTACATATACTAATTCAAATATTTTGGACCGGGCATTTCCACTTTTGATTTGGTCAAAGAACGTTCTTTCGAACAGTGTTAGTTTCATTGCGGTATCTTTTAAGACAGTGGAATAATTAGTGGTTTTCGATACACGTAAGTTCCCATAAGAGGGGGGCTGGGGGCCAACTTCACATAGGTCAATAAATATATACATATGTATACTTTATTTTATACTATTATGAGAAAAATCATACCCATCCAAAGATAACATCAAACTGTCCAAACATCACGATCTAAATATTGTTCTTTCGCATGTAGGAACGTGTTCTAAAAAGTGTTACACATCGCACATCTGTTCAATAAGTATACCTCTTTTGTAACATATAAATCGATGAATCAAGAAATGGTATAATATTGTTAATAATTTTAAACTAACTTTTTTATGACACGACAACTGTTTCATACCCCCAGTTTCTATGTCACTGGGTTTACTTATAAGGTTGTATTTAAGGTTGAATATGCGTATTGGTAATTAATGACGGTCTGCAAAAAATCAGCGTTCTATGCCTGCTGCAACAGACCTCCTCTATGTGTAGAGGTACTGGTGGCATATAGAGGTTGTTTTCCATGGTCGCTGTTGGTGTTGTCCTCATGGCTCCCGTCACGCATAAGCATGCGAGGCGTTGGATCCTTTGTAGCTTCAGACAGACGGTCGTATCTTTAAGTATATCACTGCAGTGTAAATCCAAAGGGTAGTCCTTGGTGTCAGGTCCTTGGTGTTTTTTTCACTGCTCGAACAAACAATATTATTGGTACATTGTCAATTCTAAACCATTTATTATGTTTTAACTCTTGTGATAATATTCTCGACTTTGGACCAATATCAAATGTAAAATTTCTCTTTTTGTCAACAAGTTCTTGAGCGACTTTTCCTTTTCTTTTTATATGGTTCTTCGGTACTCGTCGCCAAATCTCGCTGCCACTAATCAGGTCTGACAAGAAAGCTTAAACTATAGTACGTTCTTCGACCAGTGCGTATTTTTTTACATCATTTTACTTAATACAATAGCGTTATATTATTATTTGATATACACAATAGATCTGTTTAACACAGGTATAGCTTATATTACTACTTATACCAGAACTCGTAACATCGGCCCTAAATCACGTTTGGATACAAACCAGACTGTTAGATCCACGACACGAATCTCTAATAGTCCCTAACATGCACACTTACTATAACAGTGTAATCAGCTTAAGTAGTCTGTCACATGTCAAACAAACGATAGCACAATACATAATATCAATAATTAGAATTAAAGAAGCGATCGTAAAGAAAACATACTTACGCATTGATAATATTAAACGTATGCAAAGCGCCAAAATGAGGCACTAGATATTCACACGGTGCCTTTGGTGTCGCGTTATTCTGGCCTTTGCTGGGCGATATTTTTTTGTAACACTCTGTGTTATTTCTAAGCGAAAATTGCTCCTGTACGTCAAAGTAATACTGCTTGTTCCTTCGCAAATCGTAAATATATATGGACTGGCATTTCCTAAAAGTCATAAAAATGTTTTTTAAAGTCTGGTCAATACTTTGTATCGCTGTGGAACCAAACCAAACGCTGTAAATACTACATCACAACTCAAGCAGAATTTGGTTAAAGTTACGTTGTAGTAAACAATAAACACTACTTAAAGTAGTTCCCAAAGTGTAAGGGTTTCGCTAGTCTAGAGCTAAGAAGAACGATATTTCTTAAATACGTTGCAGGAGACAGATTGTCAAAATAAATAGAATTCTTTTCAATTGGACGAAGGAGAGAGAAATAAGTACTCCAAAGTTATATAAGTATAAAGACTTTTCAAAAATACTGCACTCAGAGAAAAAATTACGTTTGAAAGATATGCCACTCGATTAATTCTTTAATGACATTAAGAATCTTGTAAAGTCTGAAAATGATAGATCGCTTTTATGAAATGGTGGTTTGTGTTTTGCTATATCTATAGGTTTGTTCGCGGTAACAGTTTCTAACGGTTTGCAGGCTCGGCCAATGCGATGCCTTGCTATACTATCCCCCTACTCACCTCGCACTACTACGTTCGGTCCAATATAAATCTGACTCCCAAGCGCTGGGCATTGTCACCACGAACAAAGCTTATATTGCCAAAATTCGTCAAATCGGATTTCTCCGGACATGACGTGAAGGTCTCGCCATTAGTATTATACTTTTACTTTTCTTTCACAGATATTGGTATTGTTTACTACACAATAACAAAGGTTTTAAATATAGATAATAATTTATCCACACATTATTCCTACTAGTTTCACAGCTGAATAATAGCTATGTTTATTATTAAGTATAAAAAATAATCTATAATAAAGTTTGTACAAAACGAATACCAACAAACCTCTCTTTAGAATTTTATTTACTAAAAGATTGGTTATTTTTGCCTTTTAACTTTTCTTTGTACAGGTGGCCAAATAAGCGTGCAAGGTACTGTATCTCGGAAATCTGCTCATTATAGAGACTTGCGATACGCTTGAAATATAAACAGCTTCAAGTTACCTATAAAAAATATCTGAGGTGGCTTCGTTGGCACAATGAAGTGTCTGAACACTTTTGCAGTTATTCAATTTTGTGAAGTCAGATGGTCAGAGCCACTCTGGACCCTACCTAATGTCAGTTTTTATGACATAATGACATTTGCCATAATGAGATTTGTCATAATGACATTTGTTATAATGACATTTGTTACAATGACATTTGTCATAATGACATTTGTCATAATGACATTTAATGTCATGTCATGTCAGTGGCACTGACGTTTGTCAAAATCTGCAGTCGCTAATCGCAGTTCTTCGAACCACCGCCAAATACCACCACTGTATAGCGCAATATTTGTAGAGTTTTATGATGAAACATGGGTGTACGGCATTTGATTTCCTACCATTGCAAAACATATTTACGGTATATGTTGAGCATCACGTTAATGTCCACGAATGTGCCTATACCAGAAAGTGGTCAACTTTTCCCCAGACCAAAATCAGACAAAAATACAGGTTTATGAAAAGTGCAAAAAATTGCCTAAGTTTGACATATTTATTCAAGGGTAAAAATTAAAATTGGGTCAATAACTGTCCAATACTATCTAACACTTTTTTTGTATACTAATCAAAATACCGCGCCGTGGTAATACATTTCCAACTCTTCCCAGGAAAACGAATGCCGTTGTATCCGAGTCCTATATCACGGGGTAGACTTCTACGTTAAAATAATGTCCAGTTTTTTTCTAAACTTTGCAAGTTTATTTGGACAGCCTGTACAATAACGAAACTGTAATACAAATAATCCTATAGTAAGACCTGCTCGCGTTGATTTTCGTATTCGAAATTTTCATACATAGGTAATAAAGAAAATGATAAAGAAAATAGCATTGGATTGCATAGAATAATAAAAATTACTTAATAATAATTTGGTAAATAGCTAACATTGGAGACAAAAACATTTGCAAAATCTACTTTTAATAATAATAATAATACAGGATTATGCATATTCGGGACCAAACATGTAGCATTCATTTTTTTGCGTCAGCTTACTTCGGTATGTGTTATTTTTGTTTTCTTATAATGTCGAAAAGGTATCCCGGTGGCGGCGGCTCTTGCCGGTGGCCTCCAATATTCCAACGGCAAGAGCGAGCACTTGTTGAATTATAGTGTTCGTTTACCGGTCGCGGTTCTGTTCAATTCAATTAGAGTCGCGATCAGCTGACTAAAGAGCCGTTCATTACCAATTTTGACATATGTTAAAAATGAATATAACTGATTCGCTCAGTTCCCACTTTCCCCCTGAAGCACAATCCGTAAAATTGTTCAGTTGTATACAGATTTACACTCAATATGCTTCCACCAATAAGAGCGGATTATCTCATTTTAAATTTGACAACCTTATTCACGCGTTTAAACCATAGACATAGTTTAAACGCACCTATAATTATGTATCATTTGCACATTATGAAGTACAGTGCAAACGATTGGCAATTTTTTATTTAGTAGGTATATAAAAGGAATACATACATGTGCTAAACTTGCTAAACGTTTACAATTGGCTAATAAGTAATAATATTCGTAAAAAAAGTACGGTATTAGGTTGTTTTCTTAGGATGCACGCGTAGCAGTCAACGTACCGGGTCATCATAAATGAGAGTCATCAGGTGCAAAACTTTGTTCCGGTAGTTTCGCACTAAACTTTAGTCCCAATTATAGCGCCAAATGCTTGGAGCATTATTGGTCAAACTAGGTCTAACTTCACACTGTTTACCAAAAGTTGGACCTAGTTGGACCAACAAAATCGCTCCAAGCATTTTAAATTCACTGGCGCTATAACTGAGATTAAAGTTTTGAGCGCAACTACCGGAACAAAGTATTGCACCCGGTGACTCTCATTTATGATGACCCGGTATACTAAAAAGCGGTTTGATTACCATGTTCAGTTGAATACTGAACGCGCTCAATAAGATTGCGCTAAACCTGTGTGGGCTACCGTGTGCCGACTGGCTAACCTGGCTATGCCAACGCGCTACCCCTACTTAGTGGAATTTCAGTTTATCGCGTATGTATTAGCGGCCGGTGCAATAATTATTTCTTATTTTTGTTATATTATACATGCAATATATGTTCATACCACGCTGGGCGGAAGCCTGTCACATCGGTCCAAATTTCAATGTACCTTAGACGTCCCATATGTTCCTCTGTCGTTAAAACAAAAGCATCCTCACCACCTGTCTGAAGCAGTTGTTTATCCGGATCGGGATAATTAAGAACAAAACTCTAAAAAAATACATATGTACTGCATATCTCACAGAACATATTTTTTCAAATAACACAGAATTAAGAAAAAAAAAAACACTAACTTTACTGTTGCATGCTCTGCCATGAATCTTCATCATTACATTTGAAGTTGTTCCAGCATCTGGAATCTCCGCAGTTCTCACAACAATCAGGTATGCGTTTCGATCATTTTTCAAATTGTCGCCCAAGTAACAAAGCTTCAGCTAGGGAAACAAATGATCAATCAGTTCTATTGTAATTAAGGTTCTGTTAGACTAAAGTGACGTAGCAACTAAAGACGTAGCAACAAAATCAGACCTATATACGCCTTGTGCACACATCCGTGTTTTTAACGCACGGCGCCGCGCGCCGCTGCGGCAACGCACAGCGGAGATTGAAGGTCAAATTCATTTTTCTAATGTTTCCGCTAGAGCAGGGAAAGTGTAGGCAACTTCGCTATATTAAATATCCAATGGTAGGTATTTAGGCAAACCGCGTATTGGCAGATGATAACGGCACCTGTTGTGTTTATATTAACCTCAAAATCTGTATTACATATTAAGCTATTTGAGGTAAACAGAGATCTAAAACTGAACGCCGGTTTGTGTAGCAATTGAAAAGCACGTCCTAAGAAACACTTGAAAACTTGAAGTTTTGAATAATTTGGTTATTCAAATTAATACAATATGCCAATTAAAGCCCAGCCAATAAGAACATGCAATTTCGAATTGTTAATTTCGCGACACCAGTGCCATCTGGTGAGTGATATTAACCAGCTTTCACCAGCAAATGAAAATAGGCTATTTCTTCCCATAAGACTTAGGGTTTATGGCTAACATCACTGGAATAATGTGCAAATCATATAATATTCCTTAATAATTACCATTGGTCTCATTCTTGAAGCAGCAAAAATTAAGAGCAAACAATATATCAAGAATGCTAGAAACGTAGCGTAAAAAACGACCCAGTTGACTTGAAACTGCAACTCAACGTGAATTCTTGTAGTATTGTTGTCCAACACGTGGACATTGCGGACTTCTGGAAGCACAGTTCCAGGACCTTTGCACGCGCATCTAATGGTATTAGTTGGCAAGCTGGTAGGAACCTGAAAACATTTTTTTAGTTTACTGAGCAATTCAACATACACTCATCGCTACAATTAGCATAATAGCACATTAATTTTGATAACTTTCGTTTTGCTAATTTTCTCTACGTAACTATATTTATACTGCTAGTCGTATATCGAATGGTGCACGAGTAGTACGTGCTTGTGATCGCGCAGTTATACTATAGAGACACAAAAGACTATTTAAATAATAATTTTCAAAGTTTGCAGTACTGGTTTATTAGTTTTTGTGCTTGCAAGTATAATTATGGTGGTTACACAGGCACATCAACGAGGGGTTATAATGGAACTCTTCAGAAGATATCCTTTCTGAATATAATTGCATCCACGGTAATTGATGTAATGAAGAGCGAATTCTCCGATCTTTAAAAAAACTTTGCTCAAATGTATCGAAGAATTCATAGCATAGAAAAAGAAATAGCTGACATAAAAAAGAAAACGCCAGCCTGAAAGCCGGTTGTCTGAAAAATAAAAAAGAGCTAGAACAGAAGAGCAGACGGAACAGTGTCCGTTTTTTTTTTTTTTTTTTTTAACAAAAGAATGTTCGTGATATTATCGTCGTGATATTATCGTATTACTAGCTACAAGTACCGTTGAACCGTGTTCAGAACAAACGGAAGCTTAAGGGTTCGAAGATATATGTCTCTGAGGATCTAACTGGTACCCGATAAAGAATATTCAAGCCAGCACTGGAGAGATTTGGTTGGAAAAATATTCGGACATTGGATTGTGTGATTTATTGTAAGAATGCCCAGGTTGTTCATAGAATAGAACTGATGATGAATTAAACGCGGTAAGCTGCTAAAGGTAGACTACTGTATCGATCATAGGTTTTGTATTTTCTATGTACATCGTACATGTCAACTGTGTTATTGTCACTCTTGTTTACATCCGTCTTTATGTAGTGCCGGAGAGCGAGTATGGTCATTTTGACGGCTGTGGTTAGCTCTAATCCTTTGTTTTCTCATAATATTTTTTATTTTTCTATTCCTTTAACTTCTGTATTTGCTATTTGCTATTTTAAGTTTACTTTTTGTTTATGGTTACTATTTATATAATTTAGTTTGTATAGCTGTAAGCGGACAAAACTCTGTTAAATTTTTACTTTCCGACTAGTACCCTAGAAGGAAAGTATTGTAATCGATGGATTTTTTTCGGCATTTCAGCGGAAATACGCGTTTTAGGGTCACCTGAACCCATTACAAAGATTTCTGGAAAATGTATGTATGTATGTATATACAGGCTGTGCCGAAACTCAACGTCAAGCGGACACCAGGAGGGAGGGTGGTTTATGTACGTTCTGGGAAAAATAGTAAAAAAATCTCTGTCACTTAGTTGAGTGATAATTGGCATTTTTCAAAAAAGTAGAAAAACTGCATTCTTTACCACATCTTTAGTTACTGTGGCAACAAATTTCCTAACTCTCTTGCGGTTTTTTGCTAATATGATCTTAAATAACCGTACCATTGATCGCAGTTGCAAATCGATCAAAAAAAATTGAGACATTGATAAAAATAAGGTAGTTAGTTTGAGTTGTGGTTTGAAAAAAATTTGTCACTTAACTTTGACTCTTTATTACAGAAAAAGTATACTGTACTGTCTTCGGCAAGTTATTTTAAAAAATGGCCCATTTAGTTAGGATTTCAAAAAGGTACAACACTTGCTACTTTTCTGCCCAAAAAAAATTTTGAGAATTTTTGTTTGAAATTAGTGCAAGAAATTCAACCTGGCCTAGTTAGTCTAATGAGGAAATAAATTAAAAAATATAACGAAAACTATGAGACTAAAAAAGGTGCTTTTATTTTACAAATTCAAATGCTCGAATTGTTTGTACGGTACGGTTATATAATTTTCCTTGAGTTCTTATTTATTGTTGTTGATAGATTTACGGGGTTGAAGTTTGTTTGTTAGCTTTTGTTTACTAGGATGCTATGATGTATAAGAATTGAATTGTTTTTGTTTGCTTGTAACTTCTTCTGCTATGCAAAAGATATCTGTCGCACAAATAAACGTTCGCTCACTTGTTCACAATGGTTTTAGGGTGTGCTTGAGGTGCTCTCGCGGTATTGTTGGCATTAGCGAGACATGGCTGCATGGTGGTATGGATGGGAGAGGGGTAGGTGTTGGATTTTATATTAGGCAGGATGTCAGGTATGAGATTTTGAATACAGAGCGCGAGATCGAAAATCTGTGGATTGTTGCTACTTATCATTAGGTTGCGTTTGGTATCGTATACAAACCTCAATATTACGCGCTTTTTAGGTGGGCTCGAGAGTATTATTTATATCAGACATAATTCCGATCTCTGATGATTTCATATGCATGAGCGACGTAAATGTAAACTTTCTAGATATTACCGCGAACTTTTTCAATTGATAGATAGTCCCACTCGTACGACAGCAATGTCTTCATCGCTAATTGATATCATGATCACAAATAATAAAGAATTGATAGAATCCGCAGGGGCAGTGGAAGTTCATGGGGTGGCTGATCATGACATGATTTACTGTAATATAGTTTGTGATTTACCCAAAAGAGTACCCGTAATGAAGAGTTATCGCTCATTCAAATATTTTAATCAAATTACGTTTTATGAACACCTTCAAAGTATACCATGGAGAAATGTATATGATATTGCGGACGTGAATGAGAAGGTCACCTTTCTCAACAAAAATATTGAGTCCTTGTTGGACATTCATGCTCCATACAAGACTTCTAGATTTACTAAGAGCCCTTGGCCCTGGCTGACAGATGATATTAAAGCTTTGATGAATCATAGAAAACATGCGTTAAATTAAGCAAACTCGCTTGGCTGCGGACTGGGATTTGTATAAAACATTGAGCAATCATGTTAATTCGACTGTTCTTAGAGCAAAAAAACACTACTTTCGGAAATATTTTAGCAATTCGTCGCATAGTAATATGTGGCGGCATTTGAAGATACACAAAATTATATCGGGGGACGCAGCGGTAACTCTTCTAGCCAGCATGAATGATCCTGATGTAATGGACATGCCTGATGGCAACACTGCAGAACATTACAAACGCAGTACTCTTCCTAGTATTAGTTCCTGGTTAGAATTTCATACTGTTGATGGAGCAGAGATTCTGTTAATTATTAATAGTATTAAGACAAGATGTCGCGCAGTCCACGCGGAATTGTATCCTTTTTTCAATTCGAGAGTCAAAAGTAATATCGAAAAGCCCAATTTTGCAGCTACTCGATTGCAAATGTCGGCGAAAATGGGCGATTCCGCTGAACGCGCCCCACACTTGAAAGTTCGTAATTAGTATAGGTAGACTAGCGGTTTGATAGAATCCACAACCTTCGTCGATGTGTTGCGAATTGTCAGATTTGGACAACATGACATTAAATGTCATGAAGAAGACAAATGTCATAATGTAATAGAAACTGACGTTAGGTATGGTTCAGAGTGGCTGTGGTTTTCCAAATTGAATAACTGCAATAGATATTAGTTATTAGTATCATGGGGCGAAATAATTTATGGGTAGTACGTAGTCAAGTACCCAAGTTCAAGGGACTGATCTGTGGTGGCGCCACCAATTATATTTTAGCGATATCTACCTACTATTTTTGTACCATGATAGTAACAGTACCCGATATGTGGCGCAATCCTTGACATTAATTGCTGTCGAATATAAGAGTAATTTGAGTCATTTGAATTATTTGCAGTAATTTTGGGTAATGGTTAAAAAGAAATGTTGTGTGCCGTTGTGCAAAATGTCGTCGGCAATTATGCACAAGTTTCCGGACCCTATCAAAAAGATGGGATTGTTTCATAGTTGGGTGAGTGCAGTGAAAAGTGAAGAACTTTTGAATGGTGTAGAGACCAACAACTACCAGTCAGCCCTTCTACAACTGAGTTGGTCCTTTTCACCAGAAAGCACAAAATTGACAACTTTAGACCACCGATATTCTTTGGTACTCCAATCAGACTTTCTGAGGAAGTGAAATACCACGGTATTAGTTTCGACAGAAAACTGAAATGGGGCAACACCTCACAAACAGGGTATAAAGAGCTCGAACAGCTTTCAGCCAGTGTAAGCGGATCATAGGTCGCACCTGAGGTCGTCTAATTCGTCTAATGCTAATTTACGGTGCGGTGGCGTGATTACTTAGGGTGAAGCTAGCTTCCACTATCACCAAACTGAACCACATTCCGAGAATGGCCTACGCACGACGGGATTCTCCTGTGAAGAGTTTCGACGTGGAGCGAGAGGTAAACTCTGGAGTGAGACGATCAAAAGTATGCCACATTTGGAATGTCCTATAAATTTTTTCCCCTTTTGTTTTCAGAAAACCATATTACACGAACACCTCATCCACTGCAGTTGATGTAAATGGCAGCCTGAAAATCTACCCGACACCTCGAAACGACAGGAGGGTGCTGGAGTGTGCATCTTCTCTTACGATTTCCAAGCACGGCTTTCCATACCACAACTGTCACGGAAGTTGTCGCCAACTCCAATAAATGCGGCAGGAACATAGGGAAATTCACTGACAGCAAACACTACATTCTAGCCCTGGATAGGTGTCGCTTCTCTTCTGGGCTTCTTCCGGACTGTCACCAGGCTCTGGTCAGTGTGTGCAGGCCAAATTCCATCACCCTGGATTAAGGGGCAGAATGGGATCAAGGCCAATTAGTACGCCGAGAAACTTGCCCGCAGGGCGTCCAGGCGGGTGCCGGTGGCACCAGAACCCTTCGTCCTTCTATCCTCATCCTTTCTTTTAGGAATTCTGACATCACCCACAAAAAATCTGGAATAGGTGGGATGCAATTCCAGGCTGCTCAACAGCCAAGGCACTTCTCAGGTATCCATCTGTTAGGACGGCAAAGCAACTACACGAGCTCGCCAGAAGTAAACTGCGTCTCGTCACCGGCTTACTCACGGGACTCTGTGGTATTAGAAAACATAGGAACAATATGCAGCTCAGCGACACTTTGTTCTGTCGAGCGTGTAACCAAGAAGAAGAAACGGTAAGGCACATCTTATCTGATTGTCTCGGCCTAGAAGACCAGAGGGTAAGTGCTTTTAATGATCCCTGGCCATCTATGGACACAATACGTAATGCTCCCCGTATCATAAGTTGGCTGCTCGTAACAGGAATATAATATCGGGTGGATGTGGAGGCTGGCACAAAGGTCCCACTGGGGCCTAAGCGCCGTGTATGCCTGGCATACTGCCTCTCAACCCTACATAGGTACATTCCTCTAGGAACATACAAGGTTGACTACACTACCCAACGTTTCGATGAATTCAGACGAACTAAGATTAGGTCAGCCGAGATGAACTCAGACTCACACAAAATAAAAGTTGCTTACATCATTATACGAATATAAAATAGGTATTTTAGTATTCTTGCATGTAAAAATGTTACCCTGTTTTAAAGGATATAATAAATACTTCTTATACCATTTTTGTTGTTTATTATTTTATGTCTAACTGTTTTTATATTGTGTCATATAAGACATAATAAAATAGTAATTATAAAAAAATGTCCTGTCTTATGCTACTGCGGATAGTTTAACTGTTCTATCTAAATTGCATAACAGGTACTTTACACTGCATACTTCTCTCAAAGGAGAAGTAGAAAGAATTTCTTGAACAATAAAATAGATTTGTAATCCACACTGAACAGAATTTTTGTTTGATACTACACAGCAATAAAACTGTAGTATCAAACAAAAATTCTGTTCAGTGTGGTTAACAAATCTATTTTATTGTTCAAGAAATTCTTTCTACTTCTCCTTTGAGAAGTAAATTGTTCAATAAATAATTATAATATAATTATGAAGTCTGCATTTCATATTTCCCGCTGCGGTGATGAATTATAATCACTGGAACTGATTTTTGGGGGCGCTAAGATCGCTATTTGGCGAAAAATTTAACCCGTGAGATGGCGTTCTATTAAGTATTGTGTTCTATGATTAGTATAATATATTATTTATCTATGTATTTATGTTACATGTGCCGAAAGTACGGAGCAGCGCGACGAACGTCATTGCGTCGCGACCATAGATAAAAGATATATATACTGATACAGATGTCCCACTCCACCGTATTTTGTTTCCCTCTAACATTAATTCGCCTTACGTCGATACTTTCAAATTTTCGTAGAACCATTGCGTATGTTTTTTTTTTTATCTTTGACGCGTTCTGGTGAGCGGACTGGACAACAACGATAGAGTTGCTGTCTAGTTCGCTCGCCAGAAGGCAACAAAAATGAACACACACAATTTCCTCGCGATGTTTTGAATTAGATTTTTGTATAAGGATAAAAAGGACAAAATAAAAATGTAATAAAGTGTAATATTTAATGTACAGACACGAATATAATATAAAATAAAATTTAATACAGAGATGATGATGTCCCCATTGGATCAGTATCTGCAAAGTTTCCTGATGCTGAAAATAAGTAAAACTTATATCAATGAATATTATACAAATTTATTTATGGTTTCATCTTAGAAGTGCATAATAGCAAATAATTAACTTTGTATCAAGTATAACGAAATTAAAACGAACATATATGGTACATACCTCTGAATCTTGTGGAAACGAATGCATTACACATCCGTCTTTGTTCACGGATGGCTAATTAGGAACACAGCACCCGTACACCATGTTTAAAAACAATAAATGCTCAAGAAGAATTTAAAGATCATGAAGAACGCAAAACGTTTGCAAAGAATGTGACAGTTTGACAACAGTTTGACAACACTCCAAGCGCGCTGTTAGACCAACAGTCAAGATCGGTCGATCTAACAGCGCGCATACCGTGCGAATCAGTACTGTCAGCGCCATCTAACGATCTTAGGCGAATTAAAAATAACATCAACGCCTGCTGTATACGCTGATAACACACCGTGGTCGCGACGCCGCAAGAGAGTGAATCGCGCTACGTAGTTTTCGGCAAGAGTGACATACAACGTTTTTTGTACTGCAAAGTTGTATAATTTTGTATTTATTTGAATAAATAAAAAGTATGTAGTTTTTTTTAGATATGTATTCGGTACTTTGCCGCACTAGTACCGCAATGTACCAAAGTGGTGCTCTAACGTCGTACGAGATCGGCTGCTTTCGGATGCAGCAGTACAAAAAAGTGTTTAGATATTTTATTGTACCAACGATGTGGTCGGAAAGTAGGATGAGAGCCACCCCAGATATTATTATAATTTATTAAAATAGGTGAGCAGTTTATAGTGTCGCTTGTTCGGAGGCTTTCTACTTTATTGATAATACGGTAAATGTAATGTTCCATTCAGAGCCAGGGAAAATTGACGAAAAATACGAAAAATATATTAGATTTGTAAAAACAGCAGTGACCAAGACCAGAAGAATCAAAAAAATGGCCAATCATAAAATTTTAGCGGACGACATTGTTCCAACTTTTGCTACCAGTAGGTGCTGTTAAAAATAATATAATAAGATATAATATTATTATAATATATAATGTTAATATAATATATACTTTTATATTATACATAACACTATTATTAAGGTGACGTAATAGCAAGTCACCCGCATGTGATTCATGCTCTTTTGTTGGCCTATAAAGAAAGCCCGTCGATAATGTGATGACTACCGCAGTTCTTATTACAAGTAGTAACTACTTTTTATTTTAATCGGGTCGCAGGTGCCGAATTTATTAATGAAAAATCTTCAATCGCTTCGTGAACAGTGCGGTGTACACACGGCCGCGGCCGGTTATTAATATTTGTAGAACTATTAACCGTTGCGTATGTATTGTCGAAGCCACTTTCGGTAGTGCGCGAATAAACTCTACAGTGAAGTGTAGTGTCCAATATGCTTTCGGTAGTGCACGAATAAACGTCACGAGTGAAGTGTCAAATGACACCTCAAGATGAAGTTCAAGGTGAAGGACAACTGAGTCTAATGGAGAGGAAGCTTCGTGAGATCAAGACATCATGTGCAAGGTAGGTCCAAGGGATGACAACCATCGTTGGCGGTGAAGAAGACACTAGACGGTAGGGTCTACGCTCAGTACATGTATACCCGGTATGTCAGTAGCTTTACGAGTTTTGGTTCTACTACGCAATGACGTCATGCGGGTAACGTAGTGTAGCGTAGTATGCAGAGTTGTGATAGACCAGCGGAGTGTTTTATCTTAAATTTTGCTGTCTTCTTGAATATTATAAGTAACAAACATGCCCAATTCTACTATTTCGGCTTGCAAAAACTATTCGCGAGTGACAAAAGATACTGCTGTAAGGTACTTTTCTAGCAGAGGAGAATTTGGCGAAACAGTGGGTTATTGCATGCTGTACAAAAGACAAAATTAATTTAAAAAATGGTAAGTAGTACTTTAATAGTGTAATATAAAAACGACAGCTTTTTAGATCACTTATTCACAACTCAACGGTAGCCTGCACCTGTCACATAAATATTCATGTCAACATAACCTATGTTTCACCAACATTAAATGATTTTTGTCTTATTAATTGTACTTTCTCAGGTATATTTTTAACTGGTTTCACATTTTTTACCCACGTACAGCAAATACGGTAGTTATCATCAAAATCGGTGTACTTCTAAACTTAATATAGGCCACAATCTCAAATATTTCGAAAATTTAATATATTAAGCTTAGTTACTAAATTATAATATTATGAAATTGTGACAGTTTAAACATATCTTCTATTTTTATATAGTAATTATTAATAATTAGTTAATTATACAATTATTAATTGTATTGTAATTTTAATATAGAAATAGGTTAGGTTAGTACCGCTGCATTTTTATATTAGATCACTAACATTATAGTACCTAGTTACAATAATAATAAATAAAAAATTCTTGATATTTAATAATCTTTTTAGCCCGAATTTGCTCCAGTCATTTTGCACCAGACTGCTTCGAAATTCCTTTAAGAAAGAGACTGCTAAATTATAATACAACAAATTCGACAGTTCTTAAAAATGATGCAGTTCCAACGTTACATATACCAAAAACATCATCGGTTCAGAAACAAGTTTCGTCTAGATTCCTTCGTATGGCAAAGAAAAGGCGAACAGAAGAAATTAACCAAATTATTGCCAGTTCATTCACTTCAGAATACACGCAGAATATTCCAAAACCTGTAGTAAATCCCAATGACATAGAAATGCAGTAAGTTTGTTACCACTGAAAAAAGAAACTCTTCATCCATCAATATGTTTTTTTTTTTCAGGATTGAAGATAATAAAAATGAAAAACAATGTATGCAGGAGCGAATTTTGGAGTTACAAAGCATAATGAAAGTTAAGGAAATGAATAATCTGGTAGAAAAGACAAAAAACTGGATTGGAAATAATTTTTACAAAAAGTCAAATTAATTCTGAAATGAAAAATGTTCGATGTTTATTTACAAACAAAATATAATGTTGAATATATTTTAACCTCCAGGCTTAACCAGGATGTGCTAGAGAATTTCTTTTCATACATTAGAGGAATGGGTGGATCTAATGATAATCCTAGTCTATTAGATTTTGTTTATCGTCTTAAATGGTACATTTTGGGAAAAAATCGGCATCAGTTTTTACTTCAAATAAAAACACCGAAGAAAGTGTGGAATCGTGTTTGCTTAAACCACTTGATGTAGCCAATGGAACCAACCAAGAAAATTGTCTGACGGAGACTATCTTCAACAATTTAACGGACACATTAAATATTGCACACACAGAAAATGATCAAGTTGTCGAAGATAATATTCCAATAGATTACATGTTTATTGAGCCTCACTATTCAGAAATACATATTCCTAAGGAATCAGATTAGGAAAGCAAAGAAAATTATTCGTTATTACAAGCTTTTGGAGTAAATGAGAAGGTTTATGAGGAGTCCTTAATATATATAGCTGGCTATGTGGCTCATAGATTTAGAGGAAAGTATGATTTGGGATTTAAAAAATACATTGAAATTAATAAATCTTGCCAAAATTGGCTAACTTTTATATCAAGGGGAAATCTATAACATCCCAATGAAAACATGTTAGACGCTACTAAGTTACTAGAAAATGAATTTAGAAATATGCATGGAGGAGGCCTGGCAGATGGAAGTAATTTATTTACAAAATTGGCCGATAGAACAAAGCACAAACTACTACCTAACAAATCAATCCCATTTGAAGTGCTTCTTTGTTTGTCATGAACAAGAACATGAGGTCTATTAGGAGCGGTGCGGTTGGGCTGGACGGGATCAGCATAAGAATGCTTATGCTGTGCGGCGCTGCTGTAATTCCCTACATTTGTCATATAATTAATTTTATCATCGAAACTTCAACATTACCTGATGCTTGGAGCACTAGTTAGACCTATTCCTAAAGTGAGGAACCCCAGTCGGTTGGTTCAGTATTTTGCTGGTCCTATCGAAGGCCTTTGAGAGGGTGATAAATAAATACCATATATTACCGGATTTTCAATCGGGATTTTGGCCCGCATACATCTGCACCACTGCCTTTCTTGACGTTGCTGACGACATTTTTGGCGCATCAGACGGTAACAAAGTAAGTGCTTTGGTTTTGTTGGATTTTTCTAAAGCTTTCGACACTTTGCACCACAAAACCTTACTTGCTATTCTACGATTTATTGGTCTCTCTAGCCACGCTGTTTCAGCTTTATTTAAGAACTACTTGCAGAATCGCACTCAGATTTTTGTTATAGACGACACGGTGTCTCGCGAGATTGTTGTTGTGTCGGGGGTACCTCAGTGTTCAATCCTAGGACCACTTTTATATACGATCTACACAACTGACTGATCTTTGCAATATTTTACGTTACTGTAGATAACATATGTATGGTGATGATACACAACTTTATTTTTCGTGTCTCAGAGATAATTTGCTGGACGCTGAAAGATTTATCAACAGTGACTTGAATAATCTGGTTAACTATGCTAGGCGTCTGTGCTTGCGAATTAATCCGGCAAAATCTTCAGTGACGGTGTTTGGCAGTAGGGTTGCAGCTGATACGGTGCGAAGACCAATTAATATACATGTTGATGAAACTAGCGTCGAAGTATAGAGTGAGTCGCGTAGCCTGGGGATATCACTTGATTCATCGCTGAGGTTTAGGAAGCACATTGGCTCTTTATTACAAAGAGCATATTCCACTCTCAAGATGCTTTACGGCAACCGTCACATATTGAATAGGACAAAAAAGATTCAATGATGCAACACGCTTGTATTATCAATGTTTAATTACGGTGACCAGTTGTATGGCCTATGTGTAAGTGGAGTGGAGAAAGCACGCACACAGCGTCCACAAAATGCATCCCTACGTTTTATATTTGGTATTCGCAAAAATAGTAGAATATCTCGCACCTCGAAATGGGCTGGGTGGTTGAGTATGGCCAGTATGGCGCAGCGCAGATACATGCTGCTACCCTATACCACAGAATCATACATACTCGAACGCCGCCTTATTTGTACGATAAAATACGGTTTAATAATAATAATAATAATAATAATCCTTTATTTGTCGTCTGATCTGTTTACAGATATTGACAATAGTCATAAAAATAACACTCCTTAACGAAACCTAAACACATTACACACTTTAAAATAGATGTGCAGATAAAAACCCTCCTCGATCATTGCTGATGATTTGATGTGTAATATAAATATTCGTCAACGGAATAGAAAGACTTTTCCACCAGATATTCTTTCAATCTAGTCTTAAACTGAACCAGTGTGACTGAACTCAAAATGTGGCCAGGTAGCGCATTGTAGGTTCGAATCATCATAAAATATGGACCCCGCTCAAAAACTGAAGTGGTGTGACGGTTTCAAACCGATGTCCACAATATTAATGTTAGGCACAAAAACGCCATATCAGTACCAAAGCATAAATCTCAACTATTTCAAAGATCTTTCACCTATTGTGTGCCAAACATATATAATGATTTAGTCGCCAACCACTCCCTAGTCCACGTTGTTTTAAAGCGGCAGTTCGGTCTAGGCTGTCATTGTCTGGTGAGTGAGCGGAACAAGCAAAACACGTTATTCGTTATAGACTGTGATATACAGTGTATCCAGGAAAGTCCGCACCATATCGAAAAATCTTATATTATGTGTTATTAGCACACCCACAATCACCAATAATAAGTCAATGGAAGCTATCTTAAAATCATAAGCGCACCAAGAAAACGGTAATTTTTGCAATGATTTTAAAGAAATGCTATCGAAATGAATTATTAGTAAGTATTATAGGAAATTTGAACAAATATCTAAGAAACATTTCAAATCACTAGCCGCTATAAAACTGTCCTCAAATAGTGAAAATTTAAAAAGGAAGCAAAAACAAAATTGTCTGTCATAGGGGGCTGGGATTTCAAATCTGAGCGTAGTTATTAATTCTAAGCAACATTTCCAATTAAAATTTTTCGGTAATATTAATATTCGAGGTACTTTACTCTTATGCGCGTGTCACAGTTTTTTAAACCCCAGTATATGGTGCAATATTTTTAAGAATTTATGATGATATTATTGATTTCAGGCCTACCGCCAACTTTCATAAATAATAACATTTTCTGAGAAATGGGTAATAAAAGATTTTCCCATATGGTGACATTTTTAATAAATCACAGATTTAAAGTCCTTCATAAAAGTTATTTCTACATCAAAGGGCTTAAATTCTTTAACAGAAATTTACACAGAGAGACAAACATTGAATGCACCTAGTTCTTTAATTAAAGGAAATCTAAACGTAAATCTTTACTAAAACGCGAAAGATTTATTCGCAAATTAAGAAAAACCAGAATATGTTTTGATAGCGAGGAAAAGTTATCCAAAAAAATTAAGTTCTTCACAAAAGTTATTTCTGCACCCAGTGCTTACATTCTTCAACATAAATCTACACAGAGAGAGAAACATTGAATGAAGCGAATTCTTTAGTAAAAATAAATGTAAACAGAAATATTTGGCAAAAGGTGCAAACATTCATTCGCAAATTAAGAAAAACCAGAGTATTTTTCGACCAAGAAAAAATGTGACATTAATCCTTTAACGGAAGTGTACACAGAGAGACAAACATTGAATGAACAGAATTGTTTAGTAAAAGTAAGTCTAAACGGAAATCTTAAGTAAAAGGCGAAAGCTTTGCCGTCAAATGAAGGAAAACCAGAGTATTTCTCGACCATCAGTATCAGTCATCCAATACAAATTGTGACATTTATAATAAATGACAGATTTAAAGTTCTTCAAAAAGTTATTTCTGCATCAAAGGGCTTAATTTTTTAACAGAAATTTACACAGAGAGACAAACATTGAATGCATCGAATTCTTTAATTAAAGGAAATCTTTAGTAAAAGGCCAGAGATTTATTCGTAAATGAAGAGAAACCAAAGTATTTGTCGTCCGTCAGTAACAGTTTTCCAAGAAAAATTGTGACATTTATAATATATTAAAAGTTTTGACATTTGAAAATTCGATGTCACCCGATAACGGTGTACAAATCAACCGTTTTCTATTCCTTGTCTACAAGACAGAAAAGAAGGGAAATGAATCAAATACTATCAGAGTAAACTCGCACATTGCCTCCATACTAGGTACATCAAAACATCCAATGTTTATCAAACAAATTGGACGACATTACGATTTGCTCTCTCTGTCCGAACACTGGTTGACAAATCAGCAATGTCAGAACACGTCGATGTTGGAAAACTATTCTCTAGCCACATATCTTGCTAGACGGTCCAGCATACACGGTGGCACATGAATTTTTGTGAAACGTAACGGGGATTATTACGAACTGAAAACTAAATCAATAGAAATGACACTAGAGTGCTGCGCAATAAATCTACAACAGTTTAATACTATAGTCATATCTCTTTATTGATCCCCGGCAGGTGCTTTCGAAGAATTCCTCAGAGTACTAGACTCGCTATTGATAGAAACAACTCTGAAATTTAAGAAGCAGAAATTAGTGATCTGTGGAGATTTCAACATAGACCTATTTAACGAGGAAGATCCGACGGTAAAATACTTCAAAGACCTTCTATCATGGTATAACTTACACCCAGCTGTAACTGAAGCAACACGCATCACGCAGTTTTCTTCAACGCTCATTGATAATATATTGGTCAACTTCACCAACTATAATAAAAAGGTAATACCAACAGCTCTATCGGACCACCACGCTCAAGAAATTACCTATCGGTGCCCAGTTCTTCCCAAGCACTCTCTCATTATAGAGACAACTGAAAAAAAAAAACGATCACACACTGGAATAAAATATACCAGATTTAAATAAAATTGACTGGAATGAACAACTGAAGCGCCAAATTTTTTGATGTTTGATACATTCCGTCCAAACTTCTATAATTTCGAACAGTCAAAAGATGTCTTCAAGTCGGGAACGTGAGAGTCCCTGCATAAACAATGCTTTAAAAGAAATGTGCAACAAACGAAAATGTACGAAAAAGTCAGATCTGGTCACATATTAGAAGGAGAATATAAGAGGTTTAAAACACAAGTAAAAAATTGCTATTAAAGACAGGAAACTTGAATATTATTCAAATAGAATTCGAATCGTCAATATAATTACTGGTAAATCAATGAAGTGTTTAATATAACACACTCATTGCGCAACACTTCTTCCACTGGACCCGACGGATATCAAATTTAATAAATCGTTGCTTTGATGAGGAACTATATCCAGAACAACTAAAAAAGGCCAATATAAAACCGGTATTTAAGAAGGGATTAAAAAACAGATTATCTAACTGCAGACCAATTGCACTAATTTCAGTAGTGTCAAAGATTTTTGAAAAAGCTATTCTACACACAACACATTCGGTGTACAATGGCTTGTGTACAGTGCTGAATGGATTAAATAAGAAAATTAGGGTAGCAGGAGTCTTTTTGGCTCTTTCAAAGGCTTTTGTTAGTGTTAACCACAGGAGGCTCTTGGAAAAGCTTGAGAAAATTGCTATTAGAGGTCCCACGTCTCTAATACCAATCTACTAAAATCGTACTTAAGTAATAGACAACAGCATGTTATAGCTAATGATCCGGATACAGGAGTAGAAATTGCATCAGATTGGTGCTCAGTGAAAAAAAGGTGTCCCACAGGGATCGATCCTCGAACCTATAATATACGTTATATACACGAATGTTTTGCCGGCACTTGTTCAGCACAACTTGGGGTATGCAGACGACACTGCACTGATTGTAAAGGCCAAAGACGACCACAATCAGAAGATGGAGGTATCCGATTGTTTATGTAAGTTAGAAGAGTGGTTTATGCAAAATTAATTAATGAATGTTGAAAAAACAAATTCTAAAATTTTCACTAAAATCTGAAGAAGAGCTGTTCATCAACTACAATAATTCGGTTCTTACATCTACTGCCAACGCAAACTATCTGGGCATTACGCAAGATTCTAACCTCAAATGGAAACATCATATTGATAAACTAGCGAATAAAATATCAAGCTTCATTTA
The DNA here is from genome assembly GCA_963971325.1 of Aphodius granarius. Classification (NCBI taxonomy): domain Eukaryota; kingdom Metazoa; phylum Arthropoda; class Insecta; order Coleoptera; family Scarabaeidae; genus Aphodius; species Aphodius granarius. Next base: position 22,865,910 of record OZ020222.1, on the reverse strand, counting down.
TGCTCTGCGAACTATCTCGACCATAGTCAACACTCAAGCAGCGATGGCAAGCTACTATGCCTATGTGTACAGCAGAGTAAAGTACGGAATAACATTCTGTGGCAATTCATCATTTGCAGTAAGGATTTTTAATCTCCAGAAATCGTGTCTAAGGAGTATTTTTGTGCTTAAACACAGAGATTCATGCGCAGACTTGTTCAAAATATATTGAGTGCTGACCATGCCTTGCGTATACATACTAGAGAGCGCCCTGTTTGTAAAGAAAAACTACAGTGAAATTTTTCAAGAATTTGAGACGAATCCTATTCAAAATACGCGCTGCAATTAAAACCGATTTCTTCGGATGCCACAGACAACATCCTCCACAATTTACCAAGGAGCAGTAACACAGCTGATGAAAATATACAACCATCTACCGACAACATACAAGTGCCTACTCTTCAGATGTTTCAAAAAAACTCTCAAGAAACACCTAATTGAGCACGCTTTCTGTTCAGTGGTTGGTGTACGTAGTGAAAAAATGAGATTCATGTTTGTCTATACTTAATTCCTACGTTTCCGATTCCATATTTAATTGTAATATCTACCTCTCGAGTATTTTCGGATCCCCTATTTGACGTTGGCTATTAATCGTGCTTTGTTCAAAGACATTATATACGCCAGATCCTTATAAGACACACGGAAGAAATGAATTGCACACCTGTTGTGTAGCTCAGTTGGTAGAGCACCTGCCCGGCAAGCAGAAGGTCGTGGGTTCGGATCCTACCATAACAAGTCATTTTTTTCCGTTGCTGTACGTAGTGAAAAAACGAGATTCATGTTTATCTATACTTAATTCCTACGTTTCCGATTCCCTATTTAATTGTAATATCTACCTCTCGAGTATTTTCGGATTCCCTATTTGACGTTGGCTATTAATCGTGCTTTGTTCAAAGACATTATATACGCCAGATCCTTATAACACACACGGAAGAAATGAATTGCACACCTGTTGTGTAGCTCAGTTGGTAGAGCACCTGCTCGGCAAGCAGAAGGTCGTGGATTCGGATCCTACCATAACAGGTCATTTTTTCCGTTGGTGTACGTAGTGAAAAAAAAAAACGAGATTCATGTTTATCTATACTTAATTCCTACGTTTCCGATTCCATATTTACTTTGCTTGTGTTAACTTTGCATAGTTAGATGAAAGATTTAAATTACATTCAAAGTAGTGCATTGTAACTATTTCCATGACTTCTTCTATTCTTTCAGGTTGATTGAATAAATGCTTTATTTGTTTATTTATTTATTTATTTATTAATGACAGTTAGACCTTACGCGCGCCCAAAACATGCACTTGAAAATTCACCGCATTTGGGCAAAAAATCGCTTTGCGCCCCCATTTCTTTCTTAAATCCTGGTTCGAAGGCCTTTTAGACGACACCCGTCGTAAAACACGACCGCGAGAACAATGATAAGAGCGCTACGTCTCGTAAAACAGTCGACATTTTGGCCAAATTCTGGCGTTTCTCGGTAGCGCGGTATCTGGGTACGTTTGTTTGCGGCCTTTTGCAATAAAATTTTCTATAAAACGACACATTTTTTAAAGAACATTTATATATTACATACATATTTATATATTTATATTTAATATTTTGTAGGTAATAAACAAAGCACCCTGTATACGGTCTATTCCGAACACCCTGTATGTGAGTACAGAGACAATGTAATGTAGATAATGTAAAATTATAAAACATTTTGGAAAAAACAAAATAGTAAATAAAATGTTTGAAAAAAGACATCTGTATACGAGTAAACAGACAGCTTGTATACATATATAAAATTATAAAATATTCTGGAAAGAGCGAAAAAATAAATAAAATGTTCGGAAAAAACATGCTGTATAGTGTATACGATACCGGAGTTTATCGAGAGTTAAGCACGTTCCTCGGACGTCATACGAGCCCGGTTACCGACAGCGAACGAAACATATGTGCACTTTAAAATACATCTGAAGGTCGATAGAGGCCACATTTTGGGGCCTAAGCCAAATTTTTACATTTGAGGACGCTCCCGAGAAGGTAACCTGTCGCCTGGTGGCAGCTCAAGCGATCTACGTGTTTTACGTAAGACGTAGATGCGTTTAGAAGTCCAGCTGAAAGTTGCATTTTAACGTAACTTTGGAGGCCGATGGCGGCCACACTGTGGAGCCTTCTCGACGGCATATGATCGAGCAAGACCCAGTTTATCGAACGGTGATATTTTTTGGTCTCCGCAGTCGATTTTGTACACACGAGGTATTCAAAATGGCAATTCAGAAATCGCAAAAAACGATGTTTTTGTTGTGGTACTCGCTTTGATTGGTGTCTCTGGAAATATGCACTTTGGGGCCGCATTTTCTCTCAATTTCTACTGGTAAAAGTCGAATCTGACTCGCCGCACAGTGGGCAAAAATGACCTTTCGGGGACAAAATTCTGTAACTTTATCATTTTTAGATGAATTCTTATAAAATTTTGTGTGCATGACAAGAAAGAACTAAGGTTTAATCTGAGTAAAAAAAAAACATTAAAATGTTAATAATTTATTTATTATAAATAACGAACAAGAATCCTTTAAGGCGCAAGCTTGGTTTTATGTCAATTATAATAAAAATTGTATATTTAAGGTGTTTTTGTGCCACTAATTATAAATCCGATGTCAGATTTTATCCAAAATGTAAACAATTATTGTAAATCTATGCGTGACGTTAAATCAAAACGAAAATGTTATTAATTCTACGATTATATTAAAACAATGTTAAACATTGATTAACATCATAAAAACTGCTTCAAAATATTGTAGGAAATAATAATTTTAATCCTCTTGTAAATCGATAACTTTTTTTGAAGGATGGTTTCTAATGCTCGTTATAAATGGATATAATGTGCACAGCAAATGATGAAAAACATCTTCATTGGTCACTGATTTAGAACATTTCCTACAATGGCAAAGTCTAATTTTTTTATAATATTTATTTCTAGCTTCTTGTGCATCTTAAGATAGCTGTCCAAGATGCCAAATAGAATGGTATCTGATTATACTCTCTCCATGAACAAGAACTTTGTGAACTGAAGAGGGCATGTAATACCAACTATATTTGCTGACGTATAGGTCAGCTGTGTTGCGTGTGTAAATCCCAAATTTGGTTGCATCAATTGTCTTCTTCATCATAGAACAATAATACATAATATTGACGATACTTAGTTTGCGGCTAATTATTTTTATCCTTATCACTACAAAAATAGGTGGTTTGTGAGATTAGTTCTAACTTATCCAGCAATAATACCATTTTCGTATTGATAAAAGCTAAAAATATATTGTGTTAGAGCCGTTTGACACACAGTATCCTTACTGTGATTTTAATACAGATCTTCACTCAGATCTTTATTGGCATCAAAATATTGTTTGTGCGAAAATTTGCTGTTTTAAACAGATCAGTAATTATCGTAATCTTTATTGACATAGAGCCGTTTGACACACAGTATCTTTACTGTGATTTTAATACAGATCTTCACTCAGATCTATATTGGCATCAAAATATTGTTTGTGCGGATATTTGCTGTTTTAAACAGATCAGTAATTATCGTAATCTTTATTGACATACGCACGCGCACTTGCGATATAACCTCATTTTCGTGAGGTTATATCGCCCAAACACCATTGTTGTGACATTATTCTCGCAGCCACGACATTATTTTAATAACGATTACAACTGTTCACAGGTGCACTCACTAGTGAACATAAACAAACAACTTTGTTTACTGCACGGCTAGAGTAGTTTTAAACTAAGTAGTGACATATGCAACCAATTATACCCAGTGTATGGTTTATAATTGACCCGCGTATATTTGGTTGCATACACAACTATGCTCTCCTTGGTTTCAAACATCTATAGTATCTATACTATTGCATGTGTAATTTTAGTTGCCTATATTCAACTTTTTTATCGTCGACTGCGTTTTTTTCTAGCGCAAAATCTCTTAAAAATAGAACATGTTCTATATTTTTACCATAGTAACGATGCCAATAAAGATGAGAGTAAAATAGCTATTTGACACATAGCATTTTTATTGTGATGTTCGTGACAATTAAAAACATGGTAAAAATCACAGTAATGATACTGTGTGTCAAACGGCTCTTACGCACGCGCACTTGCGATATAACCTCATTTTAGTGAGGTTTTACTGCGCTTTTTCTAGCGCAAAATCTCTTAAAAATAGAACATGTTCTATATTTTTACCATAGTAAAGATGCCAATAAAGATGAGAGTAAAATAACTATTTGACACATACATTTTTATTGTGATCTTTGTGACAATTAAAACATGATAAAAATCACAGTAAAGATACTGTGTGTCAAACGGCTCTTAGGCATTTAAAGTAGTTTATGATAATGTTTTAGTATGTCTAGGAGTGGATAACTGATATAGACGAGAAGTACAGTTTCGTTAGAGAGTGTGGACCACCAATTTAGGAAAAAAACGAATATTAAAATGCATATGTATTATAATTATACTGTATGTATGTATTTTAATACATAAGTCCATTCTTAAATAACCAATCAGTTTTTACACATGTATATCAAATAGACGTCAATCATTTAAACATTACATCTAATAACTATAATAAGACGGATACTCCAGGAAATTCCTTGTTTTGCGAGCAAATGTTGAAATATCAAGTTTTCCAAATGTTAGTAATGTTGTATAAAAGAATGGAAAATAATGAATTCTTGCTACTAAAGATACATTTGCTTATGTATAAACATTTTAAAAAGTAAATTACCACGAAAGACGTTACGTGTTAAAAATCTGTTATCCTACACTACTTCAGAATTTTTCAATTTTTGCATAGACTTGCGCCTACAAGCAGACTAAACCTATGTTACTGTGTAGCTAGATAAAAAAGCTATCAAGCGTAGTATGTTAGACGTTGGAGGCAAGTGGAGGCAAAGATCAAAAACTTAGTCAAAGTTTAATTTTACTATTTTTAACATGGTCATAGAAAATATTTTTTTTACAAAAACTAATACCTATTAGAAATGAAGGAAAGCATTTTTGAAATGTAGATATAATGTTCTTTCGAGTGATGTATAATACGTTAAGAAAAGTTATGCATACATAACAGTAAATCACTACTTGTGTGGGGTATACGCGCAGTAATTTTTGCGGGTAACCAATAAGGTCAACTTTGACGTCGTCTAGAATAAGAAAAAGACCTTCAAATAATAAACAGTTTGGGCAAATCAAACTTCAATCTATCTACTTTATTATAAAAATAATTTCTACTTTGTAGGAGGTAGTTGGTGAAAACCATTTTTGTCCCTCCCGTATACAGCGGAGCCCCACTGTGCCCCGTCCGCGCCATAATCGGATGTCTCCGGGCCGCTGATGGGCATTTTAAAATCGGGTTCGCGCGCGGCGCGCGTCATCGCAGGGCTCCAGTCTGCTGCTCGGGGCTCCGCAAATATGCTTTTTTGGACGCTGTTTTCGGTCGATTCAGATAGAAGAAGGTTTAACCTATTGATGGGTGGTATAACTTGCCGTCTGCGGCCAATTTTCGTCTGTCAAGCGACGATGAAAAAAGGCATTTTTTTGACAGATCTGAAAAAAAAATCGGTTATCGCGGAGTACGACTGGGCCCTTTGGATGGAGTCTCGGCAAATATGCTTTTTCGGGCCCCGTTTTCGGTCGAAAGACATAGAGGAAGATCTAAACTTACGACCCGTCTTATAATTCATCCTCCGCAAGCTTTTTTTCAGCCCAGCAGGAACGTGCAAAACTCACCCATTATATTACGGTGTCATTTGGACACCGTACATAATGGGTGATATATAAATGGGATATAAAATTTTACCAGACGTCCAGTCCAGATTTCGAACGGGTCATGGGTGAGAAACGGTTGGGTACGGTGTTGGTCTTACTAGATTATTCGAGAGCTTTCGACATAGTTGAACATGCCACCCTTCTCGCGATTCTGCATTACATCGGCATTCTGCCTACTGCGTTAGCCTTGTTTAGAGTTGAGTTTTCTTAGTAATAGAAGGCAGGTAGTCAGCTCTGATGGTCGGCTGTCGGACTGGCTTGATGTGATGACGAGGAGTAGGACAGGGAACAATTTTAGGCACCTACTCTGTTCAGTATATATACGTCACAGTTGTACAAGTATATTCTCGACTGCTTTACTCATCTCTGTGCTGACGATGCTCAGATCTACTACTCAATTCCAGCCGACTCAATCGATGCTGCATGCCATAAGATTAATGGGGACCTTGACAGGCTGTTGAAGTTTTCCGAGGCACACTGTCTGTGTCTAAACCCAAATCAGTCTGCTGTATTGGTATTTGGTAGAAATGTAGATTGGCAGAGGGTTCTGGATCGAGTATCGGTGGCCACTGGTAATACAAGAATACCAACACAGAATGACCAACGCAATCTGCGTCTGATTATGGATAATACATTCTGATATAAGAAACATATATCACTTTGTTTGCAGCGTGCGTATTTCTCACTATAGCATATTTATTCCATCAGGCATGTTCTTGATAGGAAATCCAGAATATTGTTGTGTGACTCATCAGTTTTGTCAAAAATGAACTTTTGCAGTGATGTCTATGATTCGTGCCTTGACTATCGCGATAGGCAGAGAGTGCAAAGATTGCAGAACTCATGTTTGCCGTTGATATATGGTGTTAGAAGGCGGAAACATATATCCCACAAGCTAAGAGAGGCTGGTTGCCTTAATATGTCAAACAGGCTGTTCTTGCATTCGACATCTTTGATTCATAGAATAATTCAACTGATGTTCACAATTTGAATTTGCGATACAGGGGAGGCCTTACTCTGCCATTACATCACACTGAGATTTTTAAGAGCGGGTTGTGTTAGGTTAAGTTGAGCAGGCAACATATCCGTTTTCGTTTTTTTCATAAAATTGTAGATTTTTTTATTGTGGGAGAAATAAAGACATTTTCCTAAGCGCTTGTCTACGTCGCGTTGGCGTAATGTCCACTCATCGAATATAACAGTAACTACTTTGAAGACTTACCTTACAGTTATTATGGTGTTGAAATTTGTCTTCCACCCAGCTCTTACATTGATAGACCGCAACCGCAAGGTCAAATTCTAAGCCCCCGCCAGCTGCAGCTTGTTCCTTGTCACCTTGTTGTGGAGCGTCATCACTGTCGCCATCATCATTCTGATATTCTTCAAATTGCAACAACTGCTTGCTCTGTATTATGAGAGAAAATAAATAGACTTATCTTTTTCCACGATAAATGTACTCTGTGAAAATCATTGGTACAAACAATCTTTTATTTTTGTATAAAGTATCGTCATACAAACAGTACCGAAATTTTATTATTTTATTTATTAAAGCACCTATGTGAAGCTAGCCCCAAGCCCCTATCTTATGGAAATTTAAGTGTATTAAAAAAACACTAATGTAAATCGCTATATGTAATTAACGGACACCTTATGAGGTGACCCGTGGGATTGTCAGCGCCATCTCCTCGCTAGTAGACATGGCAATAATTTTTAATGAAACTAATTGCACTAACTTTTTTAATTCAAACACATATTTTTATTCAAATCTATTATCTTTCTCTTCCAAATAGAATATTTATTTACCTCAAGCGCGATCTTTATTTCAAATGAAACCAGATTTATTTCATTCAAACATATTTCTGCAATTAAACCCAAACAATTTCTACATTACGGAAATCACGGAAATCCATTTGGTGTAAAAGAATTGTTTTTTTTTTCTTTCAATGAAAAGTATTTGTTTTTACTTCAAATAAAATATTTCTTTCAGCCCAGCTCACTTTTTTAAAGTTAAAAATATTTATTTGTTTCAAACATATATTCTTTCCTTGAAAGAAATATGTTCAAAGAAATAAATTTATTTGATTTTACATTTCTTTTCTCTCAGTACACAAAATAGACACCATCTCATCCTCCAGTGACTCTAAATATGTATACAAATTTACAGATCAATGGGATGAGCGGTTTAGGCGCTATAGGGATTTATATTTAGGCTTTGTGTCGTAATGGAGAACCGACATCATACCGCGTTAGGTCACACGTTATTGTTTGAATATTATCGCCCGGCCCACGATTGAAGAATAAATAAACAAGAAGTAGAGAAATAAACCTCGTAGGAAAACACACGGATACGTGATAATATATTAGAGTTATTTGTAAGGAGAGTCAGTCGTATTATTATAATCCCGATGTGGTATTATTATTATCTTATGAAGATTCGTTCTTGCTGTTTCACCCTCTATAGTCTATATGTTTAGAGAGTTTATAAATGTGTAAACAGTGTGTTAATGCAGTAGGAAAGTTGGGTGGGGGCCACACCAGATATTTAGTTTTCAGTCCAAAACTGTTTTTAATCTCAGTTTCTCTCAATTCTCTTTATGTGATGTTTTAATAGTTGTAAAGACCTTGTAAAGATCATAATTGATTGACAGTCTTCGTAAATATTTGAAGCAACCTGGGTGCTATAATAGCGCCTGCGGTGCTACGTCTGCCGAAGATATTATGAGAATATTGAAGTTGGTAATCTTTGAAACCAAAGAGTGCGGTTTGGAAATTGTGGCCACAGTGTGCGACCAAGGCACCAATAATGTTTCCGCTATCAAAGGTTTATTGACCGAAATAACTACAGGAAAGAAGAAAGAAGGTATTGATTGCCAATATTCTACCTTCAACGTACACGGAATGTAATATATTCCCTTATATGATGTGCCCCACATCTTCAAATGCATCAGAAATAGTCTACTAAAGTACAGCCTGCATTATGAAATAAATGGGAAGAAGGGAACATATTGCATCAAACATGCAATATGCATAAAAAATGTCTTTATGTCCTAAATATGCCAAAAATTATGGACCAACACTTAGAAAAAAAAAACATCATCAAAAAGATGAAAGTGTCTTCATGCACCCAAGTGTTTAGTGAAACGGTTGTCCATGCTATAAACATGATGGCTTTTGCAGGTAAAGAGATATATCATACATAGTACAACATTCATTACTTCACTATTTTTTCATTAAGGATATTCACTTCAAACAGCAGACGGAATTGTTAGCATTCCTCACGAAGGCACACAGACGGCAGAGTTGTATGTCATACGTGGGGTTTTGTCTTTTGCTTTGGGGTTGAGTAGAATAAACGGTTGTATATAATATAATAAACAGATGGCTCGAGATGCTTCTTAACTTTGTGTGGTCCGGACACAGATGTGCAAATGTTTTTGGTTCTGTATTTGGTGGGAGAAGGCCTTCCTAGTTTTGTATATTTGAAATATCAGTCAAGGTCTTAATTTAGAAGTCAAACGATGTAGTCGTGTTTTAGGGCGATAGGCCCTTATCTTGTGTTTTGTTTCTGTATGTGTGCCAAGTGTAGTCATCTCTGTGTTGAGGTAAATTTGCCAATAACAAGTTTAGGTAATTTTTATGGTTTAATTATGTCTCTGTCATCCGTTATCTCTCCAATCATCTTCATTAATGTCAAGAGGTTCAATGATTCTTGTACACTCGATCTGAATCTTTTTGCTCATTTTGTAGATATATTTGTTTTGATTAGAATTTTACTTTTAATCATCCTGAGGTTTTTTATTATTGAATTCATTTACGATTATTTTTGGCTTCTAAAAATCTAGCGATACCAAACCCTCAAGGTTTAAAAGTAAGATCTCGTGTCCTCCGTTGGAATTTGATATAAAGTAAATTACATTTTGACCGCTCTGTTTGCTACGCTAACCAAATAAAAAGCAGACACCGCCCAACCTATTACATGGTGTCCAGCGGTGTGGATTTTTGATTAGTACTTCCATTTATAACAATGGTTGATATCGGTGTAGTACTTTTGCAAAACTTTTCATAGATTAATTTTAGACAAAGATTTAGGATATATTCTTGTAGATAAGTTTTTTATAAGTTTAAGTTTTTTATCTAAGAATAAAGTTAGGGATAGCATCAGTAGAGTGAATCAATCGAATGCCATTTGATTGTGTAAATAGTTCAATTTAGATTCGTACAAGTCCAGTAAAGTCGACGAATGGTTAGACATATTAGAGGTATGTCTGTAAAAACGCAAATCAGCGAGTAAAGGGTAGATAGATAATCTGTAGCATTATCTGTGGTTTCAACGAAGAAACAAAGTAGGTTTTTTGGAAAAGACATGGGCATCATGTGATTATGCCAATATGGGTTTTGAAATTGCACGCCCTATGCAATGTTTGTTTCAATGTTTATGTAGGACATTTTGTGGAGAATGTCAGAACAATATATATGACTGTACGAATTTAATCGAGACTATGTCACTGGCGGCAGGATAATCTTTAAACAATTGTGACATAGATTTTGATTAGAAAGATGCTTTATAAGGAGAAAAATGTCTGAGAAAAAACTGATCAAGGGCGGCTGAGCTAGATTTGGTTTAGATTTGATTTGGATTTGATTGGTTATGACAAAGATATTGATGTCATTGTGGAATTATGTACCTATATATTACGTTTAATAATGGGTTAGGTAATAAACAGATGAGAAGGCAAGCTATAAAGCATAGGAACATAAAAGCTGGAAATATAGGTACCTGCTCTTTGTGACGAAGTGAGGTCGACCGTAAACCTTTTTTTATGGCAGGGTAAGGCACTTCAAGTGAAAACAGGATAACATTGCTAGTATTGTGTAAGGCACAATAAATAAAAAAAATTAAGTGTATTGAAATATGAGAGAAAACGGACAGAAATAATTATGCAAAGTAGGATCAATTAGTTTGTATTATGAATGGCAGAGATGCACACAAGGTAACGCACATAGAACAAAGCACAGTAAGTAATTTAAATATTAACTTTAATATTAATGGGATTGTTCTTGCAATTATTTTTTTTTATAATAATAGGGGGTTTATATTAAGGGAAATTGCAAGATCATTTGTTTGTTTGTATTTACATTTATTTCGCGAATATGGGTAGGATGAGGCAACACATGCAGCAGAAAAATGGAAATTTTCAAGAATAGAAGTATCCTGCCACGATTGCAAGATATCTGAAGAAAGTCCGTTGTCCAATCTTATCAAAGGAAGAAGACTGTTTTGATCGACGAGTAAGAGATGTTCGCTTATCCAGAACAAACCAAGATTGTCCACCCTGCATGGCATAGCTTCGACGAATTTAAGTTGGAATGGCAGTATCAGAAAGCTGCATTCCAAGAAGTAGCGCCAGTATGCAAAGTAACGCTGGGCTATAGCATCGATAAGGGGATCCACGACAATTTTTCTGATGACATGACGCTACAGAAAGCGTGTGATGTGCGGCACAGACGGCAAATACCTGTGAGTTCGCGACGATTATTATGGAACCGACGTAATGCTGAGGAGAAATCAGCTTTGGTTCAAAAGGAAGCAGTAATCAAGCCAGGAGAGCTGATTTACGTTTCTAAATCGGATGACTGACCTAGAGGCGTACTAAGAGACGTATAGGTCACATAAGATGCATGCAACGAGAGGAACAATTCAAGGCTTAAAGTATGGAGACTAGAATATCTACGACCGACGGCAGAACAAGGATCTTGAAGAGAGAAGATGGTACACGAGCGACATGGACGAGAGATTTTGCGACCGGCCTTTTTTATGAACACACAGAATAGAGAGAAAAAGTGAGTTGTATTGTCTTTTTATGACATTTTTTTGATACTGCTAATGTTTTTCTCTCTCCACATGTTTTCCATTGTCCGGGAACCGATGCCACAGGACAACCTACCAGCCGCACCAGCTGTACCAATGGGCACCGCTCCGCAATCCGCGACATGGATTTCAATTTTGTTTTGCGTGGATATAAAAAAAAATGTAACCGCTAGATATAGTTTTTTTGTAAGGAGTTGATATCGGATGACATATGATGAGAAAGATTTTTTTTTTTTGAATAGTTTGATAGTGTTAATTTGAAGAACGATATTTGTAATCATTCCTCAAACTAAAGGTGGGAGGATTGTCATACGTGGGGTTTTGTCTTTTGCTTTGGGTTTGAGTAGAATAAACGGTTGTATATAATATAATAAACAGATGGCTCACAGAGGGTAGCACAAAGTTATGTTTTGACCTGATCGGGTTTCGAGTTTGCTTGTGAATTGTGAATAGAGGTTTTTTCTGGTTGAGATGCTTCCTAACTTTGTGTGATCCGGACACAGATATGCAAATGTTTTTGGTTCAGTATTTGGTGGGAGAAGGCCTTCCTAGTTTTGCATATTTGAAATATCAGTCGAGGTCTTAATTTAGAAGTCAAACGATGTAGTCGTTATGTGTTTTAGGGCGATAGGCCCTTATCTTGTGTTTTGTTTCTGTGTGTGTGCCAAATGTAGCCATCTCTATGTTGAGGTAAATTTGCCAATAACAAGTTTAGGTAATTTTTATGGTTTAATTATGTCTCTGTCATCCGTTTTCTCTCCAATCATCTTCATTAATGTCAAGAGGTTCAATGATTCTTGTACACACGATCTGAAGAGTTTTTAATCTTTTTGTTCATTTTGTAGATATATTTGTTTTGGTTAGAATTTGACTTTTAATCATCCTGAGGTTTTTTATTATTGAATTCATTTACGATTATTTTTGGCTTCTAAAAATCTAAAAGTAAGATCTCGCGTCCTCCGTTTGAATTTGATATAAAGTAAATTACATTTTGACCGCTCTGTTTGCTACGCTAACCAAATAAAAACCAGACACCGGCCAACCTATTACATGTGTATATTTCTGGATGAACACACCAACAACACTTCGACAGTTTAAATGCGAACAGCATGGGTACGACCAAAATGTTGAGGAGAGGAGTAGATAAGATAAGGTAAGATAAGATAACGTTTATTGTGGAACACATAAAGTACATTATGTTTACACTAGTCAAAAAAAAACATATACAAAGTAAATTAGAGATTTTCGTTGTTACGCAGATCGGAATTAACATATTCATCAAAATCAAAAGGGACTATTGAGATCAATAATTTGCGGACAAATATTTTAAATTTAAGTATGGGATAGAGACGCACTGAACGAGATTTATTAAAAAATAGTATGGCGAAGTGATTTACACTGTTCTTAGTTTTATGTAGACGGCAAAAGGGCTGGTACAAGTTTTCTGTGTTGCGTGTGCCGTGATCATGCACCGTATCGACAGTTACATAATTGGACGGATTCTCTTTTACATATACTACACATTCAAATATGTAGAGAGCTGGAAGGGTCATGATGTTGAGGGTTTTGAATAGTGGTTTTGTATTTTCGCGGTAATGTACACCAGCAATAATTCTTATTACTCTCCTCTGGATGGCAAAGAGCCTGTCCGCTGATGCGGCATGCCCCCACAGAAGAATTCCGTAGGACACGACTGACTGAAGCAGTCCAAAGTACATCCCCATCAACACAGATCTCGAAACTCTGCCCACCATATTACGGAACAGATAAGCAAGAGACGATAATTTCTTAGCTGTATAGTCACAGTGGTGAAAAAATGTCAGTTGGGGATCGAAAAGAACACCCAACAATCTGGCATGACTACAATTAATGAAATTGTCCAGTGTTCTTGTTGTAAAGACAATATGTTGTGTCTTGTTTTCATTCAACTGTAACCTGTTTGCGTCGAACCATTCGGTCAGTTCCTCCTTTACTCTTTCGGATTCTAACATCACGGTCCTCAAAGCACCTGCCCACATTTACAGAAGTGGTATCATCAACAAACAAAATCAAACTGGAATCAGGGACTGACACGTCCAAGTCATTAATGTATACCAGAAAAAACAATGGACCCAAATTGGATCCCTGAATTACTCCCTCAATTATTGACATTATCTCCGATTCCGCGCCATTAGCCTTCACTGACATATATCTCTGACTTAGGTATGAGCGAAAGAAGCATAGTGCGTTCTCCCCTATACCGTAATGACGAAGCTTGTTTATGAGCAAATCATGGGGCACTCGATCGAAAGCCTTTGTTAGATCAAATAACAGCGCACTAACGTAACAACCGCCATTAATTGATTCGTTTACAACAGAGGCGAATGAAAGCAATGCCGAAATGGTGGACTTGTTTGTTCTAAATCCAAATTGCTTCTCACTAAATAACTTGTTAGATTCGAAATATCGTTCGAGATGGTGTTTGATGGCAATGTCCAATACTTTCCCGAAGATTGGAGTGATGGATATGGGTCTATAATTCGCAACGTCGTTGCGATTACCCTTTTTAAATATGGGCACAACACGCGATACTTTAAATATTTTAGGGTAAATGTTCTCGTCAATGGCTGCATTAAATAATTTTGTCAGGGGCCATATAATAATGTCTTTAATTGCCTTAACGATCTTACTGTTGATTCCATAGTAATCAACGCTATTGCTGTTGGGAAGTTTATTCAAAATATCTCTAATTTCATTATAAGTTACATGCTGAATGTTAAATTCGGTATTAGACATTTTAGTTTGTTTTAAGTATTTACTAGGGTCAGTATTGCAATTTGCAGTTGTGTTACATTGAGTTTTTGAAAAATAATTGGCAAATGTTTGAGCTGAAATGCTATGTGACGTCTCTTTTCCCAGACCTCGCGCTTTGTTTATTATATCCCACATTGCCTTACACTTGTTATTATGAGACGTAACGTAAGAGTCATTGGCATTCTTCTTCAGAGTGCGAATGTCACTGGCGGCAGGATAATCTTTAAACAATTGTGACATAGATTTTGATTAGAAAGATGCTTTATAAGGAGAAAAATGTCTGAGAAAAAACTGATCAAGGGCGGCTGAGCTAGATTTGGTTTAGATTTGATTTGGATTTGATTGGTTATGACAAAGATATTGATATCATTGTGGAATTATGTACCTATATATTACGTTTAATAATGGGTTAGGTAATAAACAGATGAGAAGGCAAGCTATAAAGCATAGGAACATAAAAGCTGGAAATATAGGTACCTGCTCTTTGTGACGAAGTGAGGTCGACCGTAAACCTTTTTTTATGGCAGGGTAAGGCACTTCAAGTGAAAACAGGATAACATTGCTAGTATTGTGTAAGGCACAATAAATAAAAAAAATTAAGTGTATTGAAATATGAGAGAAAACGGACAGAAATAATTATGCAAAGTAGGATCAATTAGTTTGTATTATGAATGGCAGAGATGCACACAAGGTAACGCACATAGAACAAAGCACAGTAAGTAATTTAAATATTAACTTTAATATTAATGGGATTGTTCTTGCAATTATTTTTTTTTATAATAATAGGGGGTTTATATTAAGGGAAATTGCAAGATCATTTGTTTGTTTGTATTTACATTTATTTCGCGAATATGGGTAGGATGAGGCAACACATGCAGCAGAAAAATGGAAATTTTCAAGAATAGAAGTATCCTGCCACGATCGCAAGATATCTGAAGAAAGTCCGTTGTCCAATCTTATCAAAGGAAGAAGACTGTTTTGATCGACGAGTAAGAGATGTTCGCTTATCCAGAACAAACCAAGATTGTCCACCCTGCATGGCATAGCTTCGACGAATTTAAGTTGGAATGGCAGTATCAGAAAGCTGCATTCCAAGAAGTAGCGCCAGTATGCAAAGTAACGCTGGGCTATAGCATCGATAAGGGGATCCACGACAATTTTTCTGATGACATGACGCTACAGAAAGCGTGTGATGTGCGGCACAGACGGCAAATACCTGTGAGTTCGCGACGATTATTATGGAACCGACGTAATGCTGAGGAGAAATCAGCTTTGGTTCAAAAGGAAGCAGTAATCAAGCCAGGAGAGCTGATTTACGTTTCTAAATCGGATGACTGACCTAGAGGCGTACTAAGAGACGTATAGGTCACATAAGATGCATGCAACGAGAGGAACAATTCAAGGCTTAAAGTATGGAGACTAGAATATCTACGACCGACGGCAGAACAAGGATCTTGAAGAGAGAAGATGGTACACGAGCGACATGGACGAGAGATTTTGCGACCGGCCTTTTTTATGAACACACAGAATAGAGAGAAAAAGTGAGTTGTATTGTCTTTTTATGACATTTTTTTGATACTGCTAATGTTTTTCTCTCTCCACATGTTTTCCATTGTCCGGGAACCGATGCCACAGGACAACCTACCAGCCGCACCAGCTGTACCAATGGGCACCGCTCCGCAATCCGCGACATGGATTTCAATTTTGTTTTGCGTGGATATAAAAAAAAATGTAACCGCTAGATATAGTTTTTTTGTAAGGAGTTGATATCGGATGACATATGATGAGAAAGATTTTTTTTTTTTGAATAGTTTGATAGTGTTAATTTGAAGAACGATATTTGTAATCATTCCTCAAACTAAAGGTGGGAGGATTGTCATACGTGGGGTTTTGTCTTTTGCTTTGGGTTTGAGTAGAATAAACGGTTGTATATAATATAATAAACAGATGGCTCACAGAGGGTAGCACAAAGTTATGTTTTGACCTGATCGGGTTTCGAGTTTGCTTGTGAATTGTGAATAGAGGTTTTTTCTGGTTGAGATGCTTCCTAACTTTGTGTGATCCGGACACAGATATGCAAATGTTTTTGGTTCAGTATTTGGTGGGAGAAGGCCTTCCTAGTTTTGCATATTTGAAATATCAGTCGAGGTCTTAATTTAGAAGTCAAACGATGTAGTCGTTATGTGTTTTAGGGCGATAGGCCCTTATCTTGTGTTTTGTTTCTGTGTGTGTGCCAAATGTAGCCATCTCTATGTTGAGGTAAATTTGCCAATAACAAGTTTAGGTAATTTTTATGGTTTAATTATGTCTCTGTCATCCGTTTTCTCTCCAATCATCTTCATTAATGTCAAGAGGTTCAATGATTCTTGTACACACGATCTGAAGAGTTTTTAATCTTTTTGTTCATTTTGTAGATATATTTGTTTTGGTTAGAATTTGACTTTTAATCATCCTGAGGTTTTTTATTATTGAATTCATTTACGATTATTTTTGGCTTCTAAAAATCTAAAAGTAAGATCTCGCGTCCTCCGTTTGAATTTGATATAAAGTAAATTACATTTTGACCGCTCTGTTTGCTACGCTAACCAAATAAAAACCAGACACCGGCCAACCTATTACATGTGTATATTTCTGGATGAACACACCAACAACACTTCGACAGTTTAAATGCGAACAGCATGGGTACGACCAAAATGTTGAGGAGAGGAGTAGATAAGATAAGATAAGATAAGATAACGTTTATTGTGGAACACATAAAGTACATTATGTTTACACTAGTCAAAAAAAACATATACAAAGTAAATTAGAGATTTTCGTTGTTACGCAGATCGGAATTAACATATTCATCAAAATCAAAAGGGACTATTGAGATCAATAATTTGCGGACAAATATTTTAAATTTAAGTATGGGATAGAGACGCACTGAACGAGGTAATTTATTAAAAAATAGTATGGCGAAGTGATTTACACTGTTCTTAGTTTTATGTAGACGGCAAAAGGGCTGGTACAAGTTTTCTGTGTTGCGTGTGCCGTGATCATGCACCGTATCGACAGTTACATAATTGGACGGATTCTCTTTTACATATACTACACATTCAAATATGTAGAGAGCTGGAAGGGTCATGATGTTGAGGGTTTTGAATAGTGGTTTTGTATTTTCGCGGTAATGTACACCAGCAATAATTCTTATTACTCTCCTCTGGATGGCAAAGAGCCTGTCCGCTGATGCGGCATGCCCCCACAGAAGAATTCCGTAGGACACGACTGACTGAAGCAGTCCAAAGTACATCCCCATCAACACAGATCTCGAAACTCTGCCCACCATATTACGGAACAGATAAGCAAGAGACGATAATTTCTTAGCTGTATAGTCACAGTGGTGAAAAAATGTCAGTTGGGGATCGAAAAGAACACCCAACAATCTGGCATGACTACAATTAATGAAATTGTCCAGTGTTCTTGTTGTAAAGACAATATGTTGTGTCTTGTTTTCATTCAACTGTAACCTGTTTGCGTCGAACCATTCGGTCAGTTCCTCCTTTACTCTTTCGGATTCTAACATCACGGTCCTCAAAGCACCTGCCCACATTTACAGAAGTGGTATCATCAACAAACAAAATCAAACTGGAATCAGGGACTGACACGTCCAAGTCATTAATGTATACCAGAAAAAACAATGGACCCAAATTGGATCCCTGAATTACTCCCTCAATTATTGACATTATCTCCGATTCCGCGCCATTAGCCTTCACTGACATATATCTCTGACTTAGGTATGAGCGAAAGAAGCATAGTGCGTTCTCCCCTATACCGTAATGACGAAGCTTGTTTATGAGCAAATCATGGGGCACTCGATCGAAAGCCTTTGTTAGATCAAATAACAGCGCACTAACGTAACAACCGCCATTAATTGATTCGTTTACAACAGAGGCGAATGAAAGCAATGCCGAAATGGTGGACTTGTTTGTTCTAAATCCAAATTGCTTCTCACTAAATAACTTGTTAGATTCGAAATATCGTTCGAGATGGTGTTTGATGGCAATGTCCAATACTTTCCCGAAGATTGGAGTGATGGATATGGGTCTATAATTCGCAACGTCGTTGCGATTACCCTTTTTAAATATGGGCACAACACGCGATACTTTAAATATTTTAGGGTAAATGTTCTCGTCAATGGCTGCATTAAATAATTTTGTCAGGGGCCATATAATAATGTCTTTAATTGCCTTAACGATCTTACTGTTGATTCCATAGTAATCAACGCTATTGCTGTTGGGAAGTTTATTCAAAATATCTCTAATTTCATTATAAGTTACATGCTGAATGTTAAATTCGGTATTAGACATTTTAGTTTGTTTTAAGTATTTACTAGGGTCAGTATTGCAATTTGCAGTTGTGTTACATTGAGTTTTTGAAAAATAATTGGCAAATGTTTGAGCTGAAATGCTATGTGACGTCTCTTTTCCCAGACCTCGCGCTTTGTTTATTATATCCCACATTGCCTTACACTTGTTATTATGAGACGTAACGTAAGAGTCATTGGCATTCTTCTTCAGAGTGCGAATGTCACTGGCGGCAGGATAATCTTTAAACAATTGTGACATAGATTTTGATTAGAAAGATGCTTTATAAGGAGAAAAATGTCTGAGAAAAAACTGATCAAGGGCGGCTGAGCTAGATTTGGTTTAGATTTGATTTGGATTTGATTGGTTATGACAAAGATATTGATGTCATTGTGGAATTATGTACCTATATATTACGTTTAATAATGGGTTAGGTAATAAACAGATGAGAAGGCAAGCTATAAAGCATAGGAACATAAAAGCTGGAAATATAGGTACCTGCTCTTTGTGACGAAGTGAGGTCGACCGTAAACCTTTTTTTATGGCAGGGTAAGGCACTTCAAGTGAAAACAGGATAACATTGCTAGTATTGTGTAAGGCACAATAAATAAAAAAAATTAAGTGTATTGAAATATGAGAGAAAACGGACAGAAATAATTATGCAAAGTAGGATCAATTAGTTTGTATTATGAATGGCAGAGATGCACACAAGGTAACGCACATAGAACAAAGCACAGTAAGTAATTTAAATATTAACTTTAATATTAATGGGATTGTTCTTGCAATTATTTTTTTTTATAATAATAGGGGGTTTATATTAAGGGAAATTGCAAGATCATTTGTTTGTTTGTATTTACATTTATTTCGCGAATATGGGTAGGATGAGGCAACACATGCAGCAGAAAAATGGAAATTTTCAAGAATAGAAGTATCCTGCCACGATCGCAAGATATCTGAAGAAAGTCCGTTGTCCAATCTTATCAAAGGAAGAAGACTGTTTTGATCGACGAGTAAGAGATGTTCGCTTATCCAGAACAAACCAAGATTGTCCACCCTGCATGGCATAGCTTCGACGAATTTAAGTTGGAATGGCAGTATCAGAAAGCTGCATTCCAAGAAGTAGCGCCAGTATGCAAAGTAACGCTGGGCTATAGCATCGATAAGGGGATCCACGACAATTTTTCTGATGACATGACGCTACAGAAAGCGTGTGATGTGCGGCACAGACGGCAAATACCTGTGAGTTCGCGACGATTATTATGGAACCGACGTAATGCTGAGGAGAAATCAGCTTTGGTTCAAAAGGAAGCAGTAATCAAGCCAGGAGAGCTGATTTACGTTTCTAAATCGGATGACTGACCTAGAGGCGTACTAAGAGACGTATAGGTCACATAAGATGCATGCAACGAGAGGAACAATTCAAGGCTTAAAGTATGGAGACTAGAATATCTACGACCGACGGCAGAACAAGGATCTTGAAGAGAGAAGATGGTACACGAGCGACATGGACGAGAGATTTTGCGACCGGCCTTTTTTATGAACACACAGAATAGAGAGAAAAAGTGAGTTGTATTGTCTTTTTATGACATTTTTTTGATACTGCTAATGTTTTTCTCTCTCCACATGTTTTCCATTGTCCGGGAACCGATGCCACAGGACAACCTACCAGCCGCACCAGCTGTACCAATGGGCACCGCTCCGCAATCCGCGACATGGATTTCAATTTTGTTTTGCGTGGATATAAAAAAAAATGTAACCGCTAGATATAGTTTTTTTGTAAGGAGTTGATATCGGATGACATATGATGAGAAAGATTTTTTTTTTTTGAATAGTTTGATAGTGTTAATTTGAAGAACGATATTTGTAATCATTCCTCAAACTAAAGGTGGGAGGATTGTCATACGTGGGGTTTTGTCTTTTGCTTTGGGTTTGAGTAGAATAAACGGTTGTATATAATATAATAAACAGATGGCTCACAGAGGGTAGCACAAAGTTATGTTTTGACCTGATCGGGTTTCGAGTTTGCTTGTGAATTGTGAATAGAGGTTTTTTCTGGTTGAGATGCTTCCTAACTTTGTGTGATCCGGACACAGATATGCAAATGTTTTTGGTTCAGTATTTGGTGGGAGAAGGCCTTCCTAGTTTTGCATATTTGAAATATCAGTCGAGGTCTTAATTTAGAAGTCAAACGATGTAGTCGTTATGTGTTTTAGGGCGATAGGCCCTTATCTTGTGTTTTGTTTCTGTGTGTGTGCCAAATGTAGCCATCTCTATGTTGAGGTAAATTTGCCAATAACAAGTTTAGGTAATTTTTATGGTTTAATTATGTCTCTGTCATCCGTTTTCTCTCCAATCATCTTCATTAATGTCAAGAGGTTCAATGATTCTTGTACACACGATCTGAAGAGTTTTTAATCTTTTTGTTCATTTTGTAGATATATTTGTTTTGGTTAGAATTTGACTTTTAATCATCCTGAGGTTTTTTATTATTGAATTCATTTACGATTATTTTTGGCTTCTAAAAATCTAAAAGTAAGATCTCGCGTCCTCCGTTTGAATTTGATATAAAGTAAATTACATTTTGACCGCTCTGTTTGCTACGCTAACCAAATAAAAACCAGACACCGGCCAACCTATTACATGTGTATATTTCTGGATGAACACACCAACAACACTTCGACAGTTTAAATGCGAACAGCATGGGTACGACCAAAATGTTGAGGAGAGGAGTAGATAAGATAAGATAAGATAAGATAACGTTTATTGTGGAACACATAAAGTACATTATGTTTACACTAGTCAAAAAAAACATATACAAAGTAAATTAGAGATTTTCGTTGTTACGCAGATCGGAATTAACATATTCATCAAAATCAAAAGGGACTATTGAGATCAATAATTTGCGGACAAATATTTTAAATTTAAGTATGGGATAGAGACGCACTGAACGAGGTAATTTATTAAAAAATAGTATGGCGAAGTGATTTACACTGTTCTTAGTTTTATGTAGACGGCAAAAGGGCTGGTACAAGTTTTCTGTGTTGCGTGTGCCGTGATCATGCACCGTATCGACAGTTACATAATTGGACGGATTCTCTTTTACATATACTACACATTCAAATATGTAGAGAGCTGGAAGGGTCATGATGTTGAGGGTTTTGAATAGTGGTTTTGTATTTTCGCGGTAATGTACACCAGCAATAATTCTTATTACTCTCCTCTGGATGGCAAAGAGCCTGTCCGCTGATGCGGCATGCCCCCACAGAAGAATTCCGTAGGACACGACTGACTGAAGCAGTCCAAAGTACATCCCCATCAACACAGATCTCGAAACTCTGCCCACCATATTACGGAACAGATAAGCAAGAGACGATAATTTCTTAGCTGTATAGTCACAGTGGTGAAAAAATGTCAGTTGGGGATCGAAAAGAACACCCAACAATCTGGCATGACTACAATTAATGAAATTGTCCAGTGTTCTTGTTGTAAAGACAATATGTTGTGTCTTGTTTTCATTCAACTGTAACCTGTTTGCGTCGAACCATTCGGTCAGTTCCTCCTTTACTCTTTCGGATTCTAACATCACGGTCCTCAAAGCACCTGCCCACATTTACAGAAGTGGTATCATCAACAAACAAAATCAAACTGGAATCAGGGACTGACACGTCCAAGTCATTAATGTATACCAGAAAAAACAATGGACCCAAATTGGATCCCTGAATTACTCCCTCAATTATTGACATTATCTCCGATTCCGCGCCATTAGCCTTCACTGACATATATCTCTGACTTAGGTATGAGCGAAAGAAGCATAGTGCGTTCTCCCCTATACCGTAATGACGAAGCTTGTTTATGAGCAAATCATGGGGCACTCGATCGAAAGCCTTTGTTAGATCAAATAACAGCGCACTAACGTAACAACCGCCATTAATTGATTCGTTTACAACAGAGGCGAATGAAAGCAATGCCGAAATGGTGGACTTGTTTGTTCTAAATCCAAATTGCTTCTCACTAAATAACTTGTTAGATTCGAAATATCGTTCGAGATGGTGTTTGATGGCAATGTCCAATACTTTCCCGAAGATTGGAGTGATGGATATGGGTCTATAATTCGCAACGTCGTTGCGATTACCCTTTTTAAATATGGGCACAACACGCGATACTTTAAATATTTTAGGGTAAATGTTCTCGTCAATGGCTGCATTAAATAATTTTGTCAGGGGCCATATAATAATGTCTTTAATTGCCTTAACGATCTTACTGTTGATTCCATAGTAATCAACGCTATTGCTGTTGGGAAGTTTATTCAAAATATCTCTAATTTCATTATAAGTTACATGCTGAATGTTAAATTCGGTATTAGACATTTTAGTTTGTTTTAAGTATTTACTAGGGTCAGTATTGCAATTTGCAGTTGTGTTACATTGAGTTTTTGAAAAATAATTGGCAAATGTTTGAGCTGAAATGCTATGTGACGTCTCTTTTCCCAGACCTCGCGCTTTGTTTATTATATCCCACATTGCCTTACACTTGTTATTATGAGACGTAACGTAAGAGTCATTGGCATTCTTCTTCAGAGTGCGAATGTATTGCCTGTAGTTAGTTTTGAGATTATTAATCTGCGTTTTCAATTGTGTACTCGGATATCTTTTATGAAATTGGACCCAGAAATGTATTTTTTCTCTCATGCCTGCCAAGGTTGCATTAAACCAGGGAGCCCTTTTTGTAGATGTTATTGATTTTTGTTTAGTTGGAAAAGATGTTTTAATATTATCGTTGATTATTTCTAAAAATCTGGCAAACTGATCATCTACGGAACCGTTGTAGATGGTATCCCAGTTAACAATGCTCAGATTTTGATACAAGCGGAACAGGCCAATTTGCGTGATAGGTCTATGAAGTTCAATTTTGCGCGGATAGTAGTCGAAGCTAATATTTAAAAACTGAGCTAAATGGTCGGATAATCCCACATCCAGTATACCACTGTCATAAGAGTGCAAATTGAGAATTGTGGAGTTGACCAGTATATTGTCAATGCAATTATTATTGCGAGTATTATCGTCAATTACCGGCGTAAGGCCGAGTGACTCCAGAAGATCCGAGAACGCAACATTCTGAGGGCATTTAGTGCCGAATTTAATATTGAAGTCACCAGTTATTATTAAATACTTTGTACCAGCCCCTTTGGTGACAATCTCGGTAAACAATTGCAAGAACATGGCAAAATCCCCACTCGGTGGTCTATAAATATTGATAATAGTCATGTCAGTGATCGTGTCGGTGATTCTTAAAGTAGCAATTTCACAAATATTAGGCACAGACATACTTGATACACAGACCAAATCCTGACAAGTGCAATGACGCTTGACCAAGATCATTGCGCCACCGTACGAACTGTCTCTTGCAAAACATGATACTACTTTATAATTTTCTAAATGAATAAGTTGTGATTCGTTGGGATCAAGCCAGTGCTCTGTAATACAAATTACATCCGGCATATAGTCTACACAGTACAGATATGATTCAAAAAGGTCGATCTTGTTACGTAACGATTGGATATTTAAGTGAAATATTGAAAATATTATGTCGGTTCTGCTTTCTTCTCGAAACGCCGAAAAAAGCGGTTCACACATGTGTATTTAGGCCACACCGATGGGTCCTCAATCCGGGGCGCGTCATCGATGGGAACCGAAACCTTGAAAGAAGTATATTCCTGGGGATATTTTGATTCCATTTTTGTGCACTTAACCGTTTGAAAGTCTTTTGAATTTAAGTAATTTTTCAATTTTTCGGGTGTGAGTTCGGGATCAAGTCTGTATACGTGAAAATCGGAGAACTTAATTGCACCTTTAATGATATTATTCGTACCAGTACCGAAAATTGGCGGCCTCTTCTTCCTTCTAACTTCCTTCCATTCATCAGTTCCTTCGTTACTTTTATTAGTTGGGGTCCTAGCAGTGCCTATAGTATTCGAAGTAGGTTTTGTGCTGTTGGTTGCCACAACTTTTGGATTTTGGACACTATTCGGGGCATCTACTTGAATAAGGGTACTCTGGATTTTAGAGGTCGCTACTTGCTTATAGAGGGCGGCACTCGGAGTCGTTTTGGATGTAGGTGTCGGTATGGACGGTACCTTTAATGCTTGTGCATTGTTGACATTGGGAAACTGTGTATTTTTCCCGCCATTATTGGAATACAGGTTAGGGCACATATTTTTCAATAAATTGATAATTAATTCCTGATCGCACTCTCTTTTCTCGTGTACACTTACAAGACTTTTCAGGAGTTCGATTTCGTGCTTCATATTATCCACTTTGATATTGCATGTTTCATTTATACAGGTTACCCCTGTGTCTTCGGCGTCCACCGTGGTTTGGAACTTCTTGTTTATTATTAATCTGGTCTCATCATTCAAACATGATCCGTCGGGAACTGCACCATTCACAATTATGTCAATTAAATCGCTCTTTTTAAGCTTACTCAGCTCACTAGCTAACAGGACACTCTCACCGCTCGCCATGACCATGAGTAACACAAGAATGTGGCCGTATGAGTTGTGGAATAAATGCTTAAGTTATACGTACATACCATGTATTTCATTGATTAAAATGCTGTAAAATAATAATACCACTAACGTTAAAAAATCTGGCTATGACTCTAGATAATTTTAAAACAAACGTCAACGTGCTGAGTGTTATACCGACTGAAAAGTGTGAGTGAGATTTTGTCTCTGTTACGAGTGAAAAATTGCGCATTAATTGTTGATTCTTATACCAGATCAAAGAGAATTCGATCATCAATCCAACTGGATTAACATAAAAAAAGAAAAACAATTGATTAAAAAGATATAGACCAAAATCGACATCCGTTCCAACATTAAATGTAAGTAGATACAACCCGTTATCAAATTTTTTAAATATCCACTCAAAACCAACCAAACCGAAGACTTATAGTGTACCAGGAACATATCGTACAATATTTTAACAAAAATTACATATAAATCCTTTTAATCTGCCACCTACCCTACCCCGGCCTTCTTGTGTGTACGTTAGACACCCCGATAGGCCAGGCGGTGTGAAGAATAATCACTGTATGTAATCTCTCTCCTTTGTCGTCTTTACCAATACCCAAATAATGAAGAATAAAAAGCCTAAGACCAGAAGCCATACAGCAGGAAACTCAAGCGACAGCGAGACGGAGATCAGTCACATCGAAAAACTGTCAAACAAAATCGAAGAACTACAGAGAACCATCAATTTTATGTCTACCCAGCTAGAAAAAATTTGTAAAGAAAATAAGGACATAAAAAATCACTCAAGGAAGCCGGAAAAGAGCGAGATTCGATGAACGAGAGAATCACGATACTTGTAGAAGCGGTTGATAGAGACGAAAGAGAAAAAATTAAAAACAACATTGTAATTACTGGCATTGAGAGACAAGACAACGAGACGGAGAAAAAACTGGAGGAGATTGTGAATACCATCACAAAGGATCTTAATATAAAAATTGAAAAAAACTGACATAATAAGATGCCAAAGAAGAGAAGGGAAAAACGAATGTCCCCCTATAATCATACAGTTATCCACCAAAGAGAACAAGCAAAAAATCCTTGAAGGGAGAAAAACTATTGGATCCATAACGAGATATATATAAACGAGCAATTAACAACTCAAAGCGCAGCGCTATTCTACCATGCAAGAGAAACTAAGAAGGAAAAAAACTTTAAATATGTATCGTCAAGAGATGGAAACATATACCTTAGAAAAACCGATTCGACAAAAAAAATCAAAATCAAAATAAAAAATATGAGGCAATTAGAACTACTCCAATAAGTCTAAAAACTACTAAAACATGCAAAGACAGGAACAACTGTTGCCTGAAATGAACAGATACGCGCACAAGATAATACTGCATAATGTACGCAATATTAGAAATAAATTCTCGGAAGTTGAAGTAATGTCCAAGATCCATAAGCCTGATATAATGGCAATAACCGAAACTTGGCTATACCAAAGCGAAGAAAATCTATACATGATCAATAATTATAATGCTGAATTCTTCTCAAGAGAAACACAAGGAGGAGGACTGGCTTTGTGTATTCGAAAAGGAATCAACTATAAAGTACTAACCAAGAGAACCCTACAAGAAATAGAAATAATCAAGATCAATTTTCTAAAGCAAAATATAGCCATAACGCTGCTGTACAAACCCCCACACGTTCACGACAGCACGGTAAAACAAATTTTAGAAAACGACATACTCAACAGAAGAAAATCACATATTATACTAGGAGACTTTAACATAAACATTTTAGAAAACAATGAGACAACCAAAGAGTACAATAAAGTTATTTTGGAAAACAACCACAAAATAGAAAATAAAAAATCAAAAAAAAAATACTACACGAGATGGAACCCCAATAATAATCATTCCATAATAGACCATGTAATAAGTAATATACAACAACAAACCCAAAAGATTGAAATTATCCCAACCGATATATCTGACCACAACGCAATAATGACAACACTAAAAATATGCAAGAAACAGAAACATTGTTACGAGTATAACGAGAACCGCTGCATAAACAGAAAACAAATAAAACAGGACATTAACAACTACTACTTCAACAATATTGAAAACTTCGAAACACTATCCAAAACCCTGCAACATATAATTAAATAAACCAAACAACTAAGAAGATAAAGAGAAGAGAGGAGTGTACCTGGATAAACGAAAATATTATAAGAAAAATCAAAGAAAGGAATAAGCTATATAAACGACATAGGAAAAATCCAACAAACGAATTACTTACACATGAATACAAGGAATTCAAGAGAAAAACAAAACGGATGATAAGAAGACAGAAAATCAGTTATTTTGAAAAACTATTCAATACGCATAAGAACAGCCAAGAAAAAATATGGAGAATCCTAAACACACAATTAAACAGAAAAACACGGCAGAACACAAAAATCGAAAGAATAATAACTAATAATGGCAATGAATCAAATAAAACTGAAGATATTGCAAATGTAATAAACCACTATTTTGCAACTATTGGCAAAAATCTTGCCATGGCACAAATAAACAGACACCAACCACAACCAAAACATACAGCATTACCTAACAAAAGCTATCCACAAGCAGAATTATCCCAAACAAATGAAAAGGAAATGGAAGAAATAATACAGAAATTAAAGGACAACAAGGCACCCGGCTTTGATGAAATACCAACACACATAATAAAAGAAAACAAAAAGAAATTAATACCACCTTTGATTAAATTAATCAAAAAGACATTTGAGACAGGAATATATCCAGAATATATCAAACCAACAATAATTACACCAATATACAAAAGCGGAGAAAAGAACAAACCCGAAAATTACCGTCCAATAGCGATAACGTCAGTTTTGAGTAAAATCATCGAAAAAGCCATACAAAGAAGACTAGACCATCACATCACCAAAAACAAAATAATACATACGAAACAATATGCATTCCAAAAGAATTCAGGAACAACATCGGCAGCTATTGATCTAATAAATGATGCAAAACAAAGACTAGACAAACAAGATATATCAGCATGCATATTCATCGATTTGAAAAAGGCTTATGACACGATATAAAGACAAACTGATAAAAAAGCTCAAAACAATTGGCGTGAGAGGCCACTTTCTAAATGTAATAAAAACATATTTAAAAGATCGACCACAAATCACAAAAATAAACCAAAGGAGGAATAATACCACCCACACTATATATTCCATATACAAACGATTTCTTTGAACTACCGCTGAATGGAACAGTGTACATCAGTGTTTCCCAAAGTGTGGTACGCGTACCCCGAGGGGTACGGGAAGAGTTTGGCGGGGGTACGCGTTGCACAGGGGTTTTACTGTATAAAATCATTTAAATTAATTAGGTGTTTTTACTAAATTATTTAAAATAGAAAATCTTCATCCTTTGTAAATCGAAAAAAAAAAACTAATCTTTGTATTTTTGCATGTTGATACACAGCAACTGTTATGTTCGAGGTTTCCTTTCATATTTTTTGAATTTTAAATTTCGTGCACTCTGAAATACTTCGTCTTGTGAATCTTATGGCACAACGGTTTGTCGACGACTGCTGCATTTCCTCTCCCCAAGTAAACACGTAGACTATGTTGCTAATAAATTAGCCAAAGTTATTTTCTTCTTAAGAACGCTAAGTCAAACATTATCCATAGGGCATTTGAGAACTGCATATTTTGCTCTCTTCCATTCAGTCATGTCGTATGCTTTATTTAACTGGGGACATTCAAGTTATAGTACAAAAATATCTGCATTGCAACGCCGTTGTCTTAGAGCGTTATGCGGTGCTGGCTATAGAGATGATTGCAGAAAACTCTTCCTAGACCTAAACGTGCCAACTCTACCGAGTATGTATATCCTACAGTGTATTATGTACGCAAAAGCCAACGCATTATCCTTTACTACACCAAATATGGTTCATCGCCATAATATTCGTTCAAATCAACTATATCGTCAACCTTTCTTGAGACTCCAAAAATCCTTCCGGCAGATATAAAATGCTGTCCTGCGAATCAACTTAAAAAGTGCATGAAGCAGTACATGATAACGAAATGCTTCTATAATTATGAAGAGTATTTAAATAACAATTTCGAAGATTTAATTGTAAATTGATGTATGTAATATTTTTGTAATTTTCTTTGACTTGTGTAAGCATTTTTTTGTATTTAGCACCAATAAATATTATTATTATTATTATTAATAGTTAGTGGCTTCTACTGGCGCCTGTGTATTTTTAGCTTTTGTGCGATTTTTCGTATAGCTAAGATTTGTTATTTGCTTTAGTAAGTCCCACGGATTTTGATTATTTTTATAAAATATAATTTTTATCCCTAACATAGATTATGGATCGCTGGTTGAAAACTGGAACTACTACAACGAAAGAAAGTAAGGATTATAGTAGCAATCAGCTAACAGGAAATAATGAAATTGACGACGAAACAACTTCAATTCTGAAAGAACCACTTAAGAAACAGGCAAGGAAAACTCGCAAGTACGACAAAGAATATCTTAAATTTGGATTCTCATGGGCTGGGTATGAAAATCTAACAAACGAAAGCATGAAACCATCCAACTTAAAACGCCATTTTGAGACAAAACATAATCAGTACAAAGATAAACCCATAGATTTTTTTGAAAATAAACTTAAGGATTTAAATCAGTCTCGAAGAGTAATGCGGGGTTCCACAGGGGGTGACAATAAAAAAATACTAGAAGCTTCGTATCGCGTGTCGTTTTTAATTGCGAAATGTAGTGCAGCGGAAACCATTGGCGAAATTTTAATCAAACCTGCAGCAAAGATAATGGCAGAAGTGCTGATAGGAGATAGAGCGAAACAAACTTTTGACAGCGTTTCACTCTCAAATAATACAGATCATCGAAGAATCATTGATATGTCTAATAATGTGAAACAGATGTTATTATCTGATATTTCTCAAAGTCGTTATTATGCATTGCAAGTCAGTGAGTCCACTGATATTGCGAATTTTGCAAATCTTATGGCGTTTGTTAGATACGAAAAAAATCAAGAAATTCATGATGACTTTTGATTTTGCAAGCCTTTTTTAGGTCATACAACAGGAGAAGATATCTTTAATGTCATGAATAAATTTATTCAAGAGAACAACATTGATTGGAATAGATGTGTTGGAATAAGCACAGATGGGGCAAAAATTATGGTCGGAATTAATAAAGGACTCGTTGCAAGAATTCAAAATGTTGCCCCAAATGTCATATCTACACATCCTCTACACATCTACACATCCACAGAGAGGCTTTGGCAACACGTACGATGCCCGCTGATCTGCAGAAAGTTCTTGATGAAAGCGTGAAAATCATTAATTACATTAAACACCGTCCTTTGAATGCACGACTTTTTTCGCAAATATGTGAAGAAATGGGAAGTAGTCATACAAAGCTTCTTTTTCATACCGATGTTCGTTGGCTCTCACGAGGAAAAGTTCTAAATCGATTGTTTGAACTTAGACATGAACTTCAATGTTTCCCTAATGATAAATTTGAGTTGAGAAATTGTTTACATGACTGGAAATGGCTTTGCAAACTAGCATATTTAGCAGATATATTCTGTTTTTTAAATTGCCTCAACTTATCATTACATGGCAAAGAGATTTCACTGTTTCACGTTCAAGATAAAGTGAACGCCATCGCAAAACTAAATTTATGGCAAAAGAGAGTTGGCAATGGAGAATTAGACTCGTTTCCCTCTCTTTATGAGTTTATAATAAGTTCGGCTACTAAAATTGATGCTGAGACTCTGAAATGCATAACACAGCATTTGGAGGGTTTGCAAGAGGGTTTGAAAAACTATTTCCCTGATTTAAACAAAAATATTGAGTGGATAAGATATCCGTTTAACATTAACACAACATCCATGCCAGAAGATTTGTCGCATGCGGAAGAAGAGCAATTGTTGCAATTGGCTTCAGATGGATTCTCAAAAAATAAATATAAGCAGTGTACTTTAACATCATTTTGGTTACAAATGCAACATGCGTATCCGGTTTTAACAGAAAAGTTCTGAAATACATCTTGCCATTTCCAACTTTATATTTATGTGAAGTTGCTTTTTGAGCATTTGTAAACATTAAGTCGAAAAAAAGGAACAGACTATTGGACGTGGAACCGCATCTTAGGTTAAAATTAACAACCAGGGAACCAAATTATGACGATCTGTTATCTCAGCACAAACAGTTTCATCCTTCTCATTAGCCCAAATAAATGTTATTTATAATATACTTTTATTTATATCTTATTATAAATAATTTTATTTCTCATTTATTATTATTTTGTGTATGTACAAAAAAAAGAAATATATATTTATTTTGATCGTTATTGAAATACATTTATTTTTTGACGAGGGGTACACAGCGTTACGTAAATTATAGAAGGGGTACACATATGTCAAAAGTTTGGGAAACACTGGTGTACATGTATGCCGACGATACTAGTATTCTATATTCAGCAAAAACCAAAGAAGAATTACAGCAACAAATTGACCAAGACATAAAAATTATGGAGAGGTGGTTTCAGGAAAATTTGCTTACAGTCAATGAGCACAAAACAGAATACATGATATTCTCAACAAAAAGACAGAACATCAAATTAAATGTCAATTTCAATAAAACACAAAGTACACAAACTAGAAAAGTAAAGTACCTAGGACTAACAATAACAGATAATCTCAAATGGGAGTCACACATAGAGAAAATCAAGAACAAAAACGCGAAGACCATAGCCGCACTACATAAAGTAAGTCATTTACTACCAGTATTCCTCAAGAAGACAATCTACTCTATACATATCAAATATGAACTACATGATAAATATCTGGAGTGACACCAAACAAGAAAATATCAAAGACAACAAAACAAGATTTTGAAAACCCTATACTGCCTAGACCGAACAACACCCACATACGACGTCCATAACACCACAAAGGAACTCACGGTACAACAGAGGATAACCGTACACAGGTTATTACTAATACACAAGATCGATAGAAATATGATAAAAACTGAAATAAAATTAAAAAAAGCAGGTGAAATCCATCAGCACACAACAAGAAGTAGGACACACATCAGATCAGAAAGACCTAGAACGTCTCGTTACGCTTCCTTTATACAAGGGAACGCTCTAGACAAATACAACAAGCTAGAAACATAAATAAAAGAACTGAAGTATGAAACCTTCAAACTAAAAATAAAGTCACTGATTCTATAGAAAAAAGTAAAGTAAAAGCCTAACAACCAGCTCAAACGATCAAGAAAACGATACCCTTCGATACCATTAGCCCGAGATCGGATTCGTCCTAATCCCGAGGTGAAGATGAAGGGAGAAAGCATTACATCTTGTTATATATATTTAAATGTGTACATATATTATATTAAACTAATAAAGCGAGAAAAAAAATTCTCTGCATAAAATTGTGGTAAATTGGCCCTATATATAATCCCCAGGTCATTTAACCAAGACCCTGCTAAAAATAGTCTTTTATCGGATTAGACAACGTGCAGCAAGGGGTAATAAAATTAAACATTTTCAGCTTTTGGGCCATTACATAAAAGCCTCCGTATAAAAAATATCAGTAGCAACCATTCCGCTGGAGGAAACTGCGAACGTGACAATTCCTCCGTATATTTTAAATTGAAGGAATTTCTTCAGCGGGTATATATATTTTATTACTGCTATTGACTGTCAACTACTGCAAATAACAATTACGAATATTGGAATTTCTCTGATTTTGTGATTATTTTAAGTGCAATATATATTACAGGATCGGCATACTGATTTCTCTAACGCACAGGATTTAACACCACTTTCAGTGCCAGAAAGACTACCACGGCCTTCAAATATGCTGAATCCTACCTAACTTATATTTCGGGTGATATATACCGCAAAATTTCATCAATTAAAAGTTCCAAGATTTGCAAAAATGACCTACTAACAACAGATCCATGTGAACATGGAAAGTCTGTAAAATTAAAAATTATTGAAAAATTAGTTGTGGCAATATTATATAATTATATAAAACAAATCAATAATGTTCTACATGGTAAGGATTTGAGAATTATCACAAACAACGATACAATAATTTTACAAACAGTAAGGAATTTATACAGAAAGCATAAGAGAGTCTAATTACTTTGTTGCATAATGTTTATCAGAATAAACTTTTATAAAGTGATTATAATTGTTGTGATTGTCTCGTTTAGTTGGGCCACATTTACCAGGAGGTGCTGTTTCCACTTCCCATAAAGAGGTGGGGAGTGACTTATCTATTACATCTTATCTATGGTCTCTTCGTAACTCTCGTGGTGTGAAGTCGCGAAAAATCGATTATTGTAATATCACCAACGCAGTTTCCTCCCACAAATCAAGAGTTAATGGATTATTTCTGATTTGCATACGCGTGTCATGGAAACCGGGTTTAACCTACCGATTTTCAAACGATTATAAATTTACTTGAGCTTTGCGTTGTGTCATTATAACGCCTTATTTTAGTAATTAGTAAAATTAGTGTTTCTCCATTATTTTTATTTTCTTAGATTGTAATTACTGATGAATCTGGCGAAAGGGTAAAGTGAACAATTGAGGAGTTTCAAATTAACGGTCCACGGCTGGCCGCTTTCTTCAAATGTAAATTAATTATATTTCAGTCAGTATAGCATATGCAATTACCGGCAATATCGGATTTCCACCTATATCCTCGCTTTCCAGTTTGTCTACAAAAGGCGCATTGGTTGGAACTATGGCTAAATATAGAAACCTGGCGGTACCCCGGTGCCTGTGGAACAGTATGGGGTTACTGTCTGTATATACTAAAAGGTCCTTCTTCGTAGAGTTCTCCTTAAAATGATCCGGAAATTTCGGATATTTAGTATCCATAAGGGTCACCTAGAAACGTATGCAAGATATAGGAGTAAATGTTTCTTGCAGTAAATAACTTGTATATTTCAACTTTAATGCAATAAAATAAAGTTTCAATACACCAATGTTTAACTTTTCTAACAAATAATTGGCTTCAACCTACTGTTGGAAATGAAAATAAAATCTCTTACCATAACCCTATCATCGGTGGTATTTGCAAATCCAGAAAAATTTTTAATAGAAATCATCAATAGCACGTCCTGGGGTACATCGCATCTCAGTGTTATCATATTTGTGTTGATTTTAGCAATAGTCCAACTATTCGGGTCAGAGCCTAAACCACCAAAAGTATGATGTGTAAACGTGACAATATCGGCTTCAAATGGAATAGTAAAAAGACTCCACCTCTCATACTCATCATATATACTCAGCCAACCAAAGTTAACGTGGCGCCTAATGAAAACAAATGTTGCCACTACTGGAAACGTTTGCCTGATATTCGCCCAAAAGTAAGCGCTTGGTTTCACCAACAAAATCTGTAAGTAGAAAAAAAACCAATGAGAAGAAATGCAGAAAACAATAAAGTTAATATAATTAATCGGTGTAATATTGACAGCAGTTTGTTTAGATTATGATTGTCGAAACAGTTAGTATCGCATTTCATTTAGTCACCGACTGGAATTGTTTATGGACAGTTAAATAAACCGACTGAAACTCAATCTCGAACAAAACATAAATCGGTTTTTACTGATGCGCCATGACGGGACGTAGTCGGGTCGCTTTCCATTTGCCGATTTCTTGGTTCACCTTAATAATAATAATAATAATAATAATAATAATAATAATAATAATAATAATAATAATCCAAGCCTTAACATCCCCCAACAGCTATCGCCAATTACAGGGGGCATCGGCAGGCCAGAGTATTATTATTATCGCCCGCGCCTGTGGAACGTATTAAGATGTTTGGCTCCCAGCATTCGCCAAGGAGTGAGGAAAACCACAGAAAACCTCACCCTGGAAGCAGGTCCCCGGGCTCGAACCGGAGACCCCCTGAGTGCAACGCCAACGTCTTACCGCTAGGCCACACTCAGGCTCACACCTTAGTTATAATAGTCCCAGTAATGCCAACGTAACAATGTTGCCAACTGAATATCTTACATAACAATGTTGCCAACAACATATCTTACATCTCTCCTCTCAAATCTGTAACCACAATGTAATTCACAAATCCAATATTTTTGGTTTCTTAATAGTACGACCGGACCGAGAACATTTTGGAGCAGGGCATCAAGCTATATTTAATTCACTATTCGCTGTCTGTACACTATCACTTAAATCACGTACTATGTCACTATTCGTTGTTAAATTGTCATTACTATCATATACAATGCCGTTATTAGTCATATGCATGTTATTTGCAGCTGATGAATCTACAACTTGGCTAA
Source organism: Aphodius granarius (assembly GCA_963971325.1). NCBI lineage: Eukaryota > Metazoa > Arthropoda > Insecta > Coleoptera > Scarabaeidae > Aphodius > Aphodius granarius. Next base: position 22,830,152 of record OZ020222.1, on the reverse strand, counting down.
AATCTGAATCACCAAGACTTTGTTCGTATTTATTGTTAGATTTTCGCAAATCGACTCTATTTCTCCACACTATATTACCTTGATAATCTTTAACTACATAAGATCTTGGAGATTCATGATTTTTCAGAGTCTGTGCTGGTTCCCAAAACTTTTAAAAGCCAAAGAGGAAGGAAAAGAGATATATACCTCGGTTGCAATATCGAAACACACCTTTAAAGAATATTAACATTTATTTTTAAATTGCTCCTTCGTTTTATTAAATCTAATATTATACTTCGACGCTCGCTCTAAAACCAATCTCAGATTGTTATCGTGCTCGGCTTCAGTAGCGCCTGTGATAAATAAATCATCAAAGTATAAACCAACACCGTCAGGATCACCAAAGATTTCATAGTTTTTCTTTTGAAAAACGTCTGGTGCCGAACAGATTCCAAAAGCCAACCTTAGAAATTGAAATCTACCAAATGATGTACCAAATGTACAAAGATCAGTGCTAGCATCATCCAGTTCCACCTGCCAATACTCATCTTTCATGTCAAGTACGGTAAAGTATTGCTTGTTACTTAGCTTTCCTGATATTTCTTCTGCAGATGGTATTAGAGTGGTCCCGCTGAATGACATTGTTCAGATGCTTTGGGTCAAGGCAAAGTCGCAAGTCACTGTTACTTTTTCAACAGTTACTAGTGGCGGTGCCCCGGTGCCTGTGGAACAGTATGGGGTTACTGTCTGTATATACTAAAAGGTCCTTCTTCGTATAGTTCTCCTTAAAATGATCCGGAAATTTCGGAAATGATTCGGAAATTGTTCAGATGCTTTGGGTCAAGGCAAAGTCGCAAGTCACTGTTATTGTCACTCTGTTGGTTTGTCAAGTTTTCTTATAATTCTCTGTTCTTCAAGGCTATTCAATTTCTTTTTCAATCTTTCATGTAACATCTGAGGGACTCTCCTTATGGGACAAACCTTAGGCATGACATTTTCTTTTAAGGTAATGTGATGCTTACTTGGGAATTTGCCCAGACCTTCAAATACAGTTGGATATTTATTAACAACATCTTCAAGTGACTTGAGCTTACAATTTTCAACATTGTCTACTCGCTAGATTCAAACTAGATTCAAACTTAAACAACCTTGCAAACCTAACAATGGCATCTGATCAGAATTTTCAACAATAGTAAATCATCTTTTATTATCCATTTCTCAGAAAATTTTATTCTTTATGAAAGTTAGCGGTAGGTGTGAAATCAGAATACCATCATAAGATCTTAAAAATGTCGTACCATATACCCGTTGTTTAAAAAATTGCGAAACGCGCAAATAGTACAAGATCCGGACCTAGATCGACCTTCCCTCATCCTTTTTTCTAATCAAATCGATTTTTTATACAATATAATGTATAAATGAACACAATGTCCTAGGGCTGCCGCTCCATATCCTGGCAAGGCTATTTTTAATTAAATATTATTTAAGGTATTTTTTTAATAGTTCCGGTGATTCTTTTTCTTGAAAAATTTGGTACCGATCGAGAGCAAAAGACTTGAAAAAAAAACGCCAAACTAAGATTGGTAACTAGTAAGTACGAAGGTAAGTGCTATTCTGCTTCATTGTCTGTCGCAATAGTAGGTCGATAGGCTTGTCATGTGAACGTACCCTTTTTACACAACTATTCATATTTAAAATCGCGACAACCCTAAGATATGCCAACTTTTGCAAAGACAACCCTACACCACGATTGATTAGGAAAAAGGATGAGGGAAGGTCGATCTAGATCGGTATCTTAGACTATAAAAGTAAAGTACCTGATATATTAATATTATCGAAATATTTTATTTGGAAATTTTGCTTAAAATTAATAATTACGCTAAGATTTGTAATCACAGCCACCTATGATAGAAACAAAAAATTTTGCTTCTTTTTTAAATTTTCACTGTTTGAGAACAGTTTTGTAGCGGCTAGTGATTCGAAATGATTCTCCTTAAGCATTTTCTTAGATATTTGTTCAAATTTCCTATAATACTCGATTTCGATAGCGTTTCCAATGCTTCTTTAAAATTATTGCAAAAATTACCGTTTTCTTGGTGCGCTTATGATACATATCAAAATATCATACAATACGCGCCACAGGTATGTACGATAGCTTCCATTGGCTTATTATTGGTGATTGTGGGTGTGCTGATAACACTAATTTATCAGCTGTTCACATATTTGTATGGTATACACCTAAAAGGCATATCAGAAAGGAAAGCATAGTAGTGTCATGATATTGTTTTATTAGTGTGTATACTCCATGCGTTTCCAGAATTAATTTAAATTTTTATGGTTTACCTGTGTCTCGCATGATATTTTGATATTTACTGGGTGAACAATCAATCATAAGCGCACCAAAAAACAGTAATTTTTGCTATGATTTTAAAGAAGCGCTGGAAACGCTATCAAAATCGCTAGTATTCCAGAAAATTTTGAACAAATCTCCAATAAATCGTTTAAGGAGAAACATTTCAAATCACTAGCCGCTACAAAACTGTTCTCACATAGTGAAAATTTAAAAAAGAAGCGAAAAAAAATTTTCAGTCATAGGTGGCTGTGATTTCAAATCTGAGCCTATTTATTAATTCCAAGCAACATTCCCAAATAAAATTTTTCGATAATCTTAATATTCCAGGTACTTTACTCTTATGCGCGTTTCACACCCAGTATATGGTGCATTATTTTTAAGATCTTATGATGGTATTCTTGATTTCAGACCTACCGCCAACAGAATAAAATTTTCTGAGACATGGATAATATAAGATTTTCCCATATGGTGCGGACTTTCCTGGACATACTGTATATCAAGATCATATACCTACATATCAAGTCATTCTGGTGGTTTTTGTGTAGCTCCGATGTGGCTGACAATCGTGCTCGTGCGTTGTTATTAAATGTACGAAGATTCATCTTTACCCTGCTCCTTATCGAACTTTCTTGGAAAATCTGGTGGTTCTGCTTGTTTAGTTCAAAGGTATGTTTTAGAGACCTCTGATGTACTACCCAATGTACTACCCATGTACTTACTAATCCAACTTACACCTTGACACCATTTAGCAACTAGTCGATTTAGAAGAATGGGTTCATACAATTTTAAAGACAGACATGACCAGAGATGTATCAGCATGCTTGACAGTCAATATCGACCAAAAATTTCTCTTACAAATGCAGTATTTCGTCTGTCGGGCACTTTCAGACATCAGTCTATTGAACATTTTTCTTAATAAGATTTATAATTTCATGACGGTAAAAATTGCGTGATCTAACATTAAAAACTCGCAATTTCTGTTTTATTTTCTGAAGATTTTGGAAAAAGTGTTTTGCAAAAATTATAGAAGCAGAGTTAATATCAACGCCCTCTTTCTGTACGGAGATGCAGAACTCTTAGATATACTATTTTAATTAAATGGTATCAGTTTTCCATTAAACCAATTTTTGCGATTAATTCTTGATTTTCGCCGGAAAGCTTGACTTAATCGATTCGGACCACGGAAGTCGCCAGTGTAGATATATATTTTAAACTTGGTTAAATTCACCTTTTGACTTACACAACCCTATACCCAATAGTTTATACCCAGGATAACACGATTCGGTAAACTCTATAATTACTATAGTAACAATTATCCTATAGCCAATAAAATGCGGTATAGACTCATATTCCGAGTATAACTTACCTCAGTACTTCTATCAATACTTGTACGACCGGCGACCCGATCTATCAATGCAGATCGATTGTCGATCTATCAATGCAGGTTTAAATCCGTAACTATGGGTTAAATTTAGGTTAAGTCTCGTGGTTATAATAGCTTCCACTTTTCCTGGGAGTTAAGAGGTAGTAGTAGTCAGTACCCCTTACTTTCTACTCGCAAAACACGTAAAAGTTCCGAGGGGTTTTCTCCGCTCTTAGTTCACAGAATCGTAAAAGCAATTCACCATATCATAAATAAAAGTATATAATTTTCCGTCTAGTGGTAGATTTTTGATATTTTTGTTTGTTTTTGGCAAATTTATTGCTGAATGTGACCTAAAATTGACGGATTTTGCGATTTTTTACGTATAACACAGGCTAAAATTGAAAAAAGTACCACATAATAGATTTAAGTTACACCTTCCTCTGTAAGTGTACAAAATTTCACGTGAAAATATCAATGTCTGACATGCTTTTTTTCACTCAAAACTTTAATGATTAAAACGCGTGAAAAGGACATATTTTCTGCGCCGTTGGTTCGGACTAGGTATGCAACCAAACGTACAAATCCCCTTCCGCAGTCTTGGACCAATAGGAGTAAAATGATATTGCATGGTACAGTCCCAAGCACTATGTATTGGTAGGAGACTGTGTGCGTGTATTTTAGAAACAATATTATTCCAAGTGCGTGTCTAAGGGTACATGACCTTGCTAGGAAGGACGTGCAACCAAATCCGTCCAGCAACCACAAAATTAGAACTGCGGAATAAAATAAACACGAATGATAACTGATTGCGAAGAATATATACTTTAAATGTTAGCAACAAAATCCAGCAACAAAGAAATTTATTTGTTTATCCGAGTCCTATGATGATACATTGATGGAAAGGTCATAGCGAGAGGAGTCTGCCATACTTATCGCAGACTATCTCTATTAATAATTACTGCCTAAAAATTAAAAAGAAAGTCAAAATTGTAATATATTTTCATATACATATCTAGATTATGTCTAGATTATATTCTTATGCATAGAATATAGATATTTTTTTATTAAAATATGTGTTCATGGTTCATTTTCACTGTTTATTTTTTTATTATTATCTTTTTTTTACTTTCCGACTAGTACCCTAGAAGGAAAGTATTGTAATCGACGGAAAAAATGTGATTTCCGCGGAAATACGCGTTTTGGGGTCCCCTGAACCGATTGCAATGATTTCTGGAAAATCTATGTATGTATGTATGTATGTATGTATGTATGTATGTATGTATGTATGTATGTATGTATGTATGTATTTGCGTGTATGTATGATCGTGAACACGATAGCGCCCAGACGGAACAACGGATCGGGCTTAAATTTGGTATACATATTTAGAATTACCGGGGGACCAAATGGATTGTTTTTGGTGACAATCTGACAAACAGAAGTGGCAAATGTCACATACGTTTTCTTAGGGATTCATCCGATTTTGACCAAACTGACACCATTTCATCCTGCAGTGATTTTAAATAAGTAAACAAATTTACAGATCAATGGGAAGGGCGGTTTAGGTGCTATAAGGGTTTTTATCTATTGGTTTGTGACGACGTGACGTAATTGAGAACTGACGACATCATTACCGCGTTAGGCCACACGGTATTGTTTGATTGAACTAGACTGCGATAGAAGAATAAATAAACAAGCAGTACAGCAGTAGAGAAATAAATTTTGTAGGAAAACGCATGAATACGTGACAGTATATTATAGTTATTTGTATCGAGAGGTGCCTTGCATGTATTGTGATAATCTCGACATAGTATTATTACTAGCTCTGTGTATAAGTCAAAATTTTCGATTTTAGTTATTGGGCATTCTAGAAATATGTGGTTAAGGCTTCCCACCTGTCCACATTCGTAATATGGACATTTTAGGATACATTTTAGGTTATCTGCTATCTGTTACTGTTGTTACGAATGTCCGGCAGGGGGCGCTTCGGGTTTGACGTTACTGTGGTAATAGCAGCAAAACACGGGTCGACAAAAATCGATTTTTTGGATCGAAAATTGTTTTTAAGGCGGTTTTTTTGCTCAAAACTCTTTGCGAAGGGTATTTAGAGGGATCTTATCGTAAGACATGAGAGCGAGCGGCTTTTATAAGATCGGCAGGAACGGATAAAAAATGTAAATTTTTGACGTTCATCGATCCGCTTGTCGGACTTTCTAAACGTCACGAGACATTTTCTCGAGGTTCGCCTGCACCCGAAGAGGTGCAAAAACGTGATTTTTTTTTTCAAAATTGACGCATTTAATTTACAATATATCGCGCAGTCCACGCGGAATTGTGTCCTTTTTTCAATTCGAGCGTCAAAAGTAATATCGAAAAGCCCAATTTTGCAGCTACTCGATCGCAAATGTCGGCGAAAATGGGCGATTCCGCTGAACGCGCCCTACACTTGAAAGTTCGTAATTAGTATAGGTAGATTATCTCACGGACATTCGCTTTTGGTGTTTCACCCTCTTTGGTCTATGCGTTTAGAGAGTTTATAAATGTGTAAACAGTGTGTCAATGCAGTCGGAAAGTTGGGTGGGGCTACACCAGATATTTTAGATTAATTAACGTCAAAGTGGTCTGGCAATAGTGGCCTGTTTTTTTAGTTGCTACATAGAAAATATCGTCTAATGTTTTTTTAATCATACTTTTATTTGTACTCTTTTACTTTAAAAATAACTTTAAATTAGTCGTTGCTTTCATCAAAACAAATGCCTTAAAAACAGTGCAAAAACAAATGCAATACAATAGAAGAGGATTTAGAGTAAAGGAGTGGTAAAGGCGTTGAGTCTATTTTATCTGTTGTGGACTAGCCTCCAGGCGCCGAATTGTCGCGATACTGTCCTATGGTCAGCGGAACGGTGCAAGAGGAGAAAATAGTTACTTTTCGCTCCGAATGTACTCGCAACGAGAAGCACCGCCTTCGCCTGTTCCCCCGGCCACCCGACCCCGTAGCGAAACTATAGCCCGATGGGTACTGATTCCTCTTAACAGGCTAAATATCAGTTACAATCAGTATGCATATGTTTGATAGTAGCGATATTTGACGTTTGATAGAGGTTACTTTATTTGTGCATGTGCACGTAAGGTTATTCATCCTCAAGTTTATTATGGAGATGAATTTTTTTTGGACAAAACTTTGGATTTTACTTATGATGAAGAAATTATCGAGTTCGAAAATGGGTATACGGTATATCGGCTACAAGAAAGAATTAATCATTTGTAGAAGTGGGAAGACACATATTTCTTTCCACGACGTCAGCTATCACAAAACAGTTGTCATTGTGTTGAGCGTAATTGAGGAAACTACAGATTGTCTAAACTATCGAATCACTAAAATGACAATAATAAATACAATAGGTACAGCAAAATTTTAAACCCAACCGACGCTGTCAATTCTACTCAACAACGTCAAAGAAAATGGTATATCTGGGGGGAGGGGGTTATAAATTCTTCCTCCTTTTCTCACAGCACTAAACAAATACCAAAATTGTCCTTTATCTAGTGTTGGCAACAATGATTTTAGTTGTATTTCTGTAGCCATCCTCACTCATATTGACAGTTTCTAATTGGGTGTTTGATTTGTATTGATAAACCCCCTATTGTCGTAACTAGTGGTTAACGGAAACTCCAAGTTACTTAACTACCACTTTTAAACCTGCATTGATAAATACACGCTTCATGGAGAAAAAAGTGGGCAAATATTAAAAGCGAAAAGTAAAAAGTGGTAAAGTAGTTTTATGAAATTGGTAGTAGGTAAACTACTACAATACGGGTACTTCTGTTCGAGCCACAAGCATTATGTACCATTATGTAAACTTACAAAGCAAATTGTCTCCTCTAAGTAAAGATGGATATTAACCAGAGCATGCATCTTGAATTGGACAGTACCCACAGCAAAGTTCAATGACTGAACCATTATTGCATTCTCTGCGACAAATTGGTATATCTCTGTAAATTTGGAATTGTTCCGGACGTCTGGTTCACCCAATGGTAGAAAAACACTCATGACAAATCCAAAAAAATGGAATACAGGACTGACGGTCTTCTGGGTTATCGCAGCACACTGAAAAATATTTACAGATGGTTAAAATCTAGTGTTTCTAATTTTCAGATTACAAATTAATGCGTAAAACCGGAAAATTATCTGTAATTCTCAAATCATGTGAAGCCATATCCACTCTAAATCTCAACATAATGTCACTGGCCACTGATGTTTATCAACATCTGCCAATTCCCAACCATAGCGACTGACTATGGTTGTGACTACTAGCAAACTATGTCTGTGTACGCCTATTGCGGTCTTTAAATTAGTATTTCTATTAAGTCACTAGAAGACAAGCTGGAAATAGTTTGGTTAAAATCCATAGAATCCCTAACGAAAACACCTAACATATTAGCTTTGTTCGCGGTAAGTTTTCAACGGTTGGGAGTCAGATTTATATTGGACCAGACGTAGTAGTGCGAGGTGAGTAGGGAAATAGTTATTTTTAATTTTAAATGAAATTTTTAAATGAAATTTAGCCGTTACAAAAAAAAAGTGTTATGACTTATGAACCTTGTTCGAGCGACTGATGGACAAGTTCCAGCCCGCAAAAATAATTTCAATTCCTAAATATCTGGGGTGGCCCTTACCCTACTTTCCGACTATATCGTTGGTAAATGAAATATTTAACCACTTTTGAAATAATTAAATTTTGTAAAACCACAGCCAATCTGGACCCTAAGGGCTAGTTTTTCAATACCAGCTTAAACCCCGAACGGCGTTTATATCTCCGTTCAAGAATTTTATGGGGTTGTCAATCATAGTTCAGCATGCAATCGCCGTTCTCAGATAAACGGTCGTCGTGGGCCGTTTATCTTGCTTGAACGCAGATTATCAACATAACCACTATAAATCAAAATTCCATTATACGTATAAAACGCATGCGGGTTGAATCGGTATTTCTCCCAATAATAGTTCTGTTTGCGGCAACAGTTTCAAATGGTTTGCAAACGGTTTGCAGGCTCGGCCAATGCGATGCCTTGCTATACTATTCCCCTACTCACCTCGCACTACTAAGTTCAGTACAAAATAAATCTGACTCCCAACAGTTGGAAACTGTTACCGCAAACAAAGCTAATAGTTCGAAGTAACAGTACTGTGGCCTGTGTATCAAACTTGTTTATACGGTACGCGTGCTGCACACGGCAACAATGAAACTTACACTTTACTAAGGTTATGTATAGATGTCAAGTAACTGACGTCACCAACCAAAGCGGGGTGATATTAGCCCCAATAAGGTAAACTACGATTGGATGAACTGCTGCACAGACAGAATTGAAAAACTCATTGAGAGTAAACGACGATCTAAAGTAGAACGTAGTTCGGATAAACGTCGATTTGTGCAGCAAATGAAATACTCGGCCTAACTAACGTCAGTTTCTATAACAATGATATTTGTTATCCCGGCATTTAATGTCATTTAATGTCATGTCATGTGATGGCACTGACGTTTGCAAAAATCTAACAATTCGCAACACAGCGACGAAGGTTGTGGATTCTGTCAAACCGCTTCTATAAAAGCATATACATTATATTTATACATTATATATATATTTATACATTATATTGTATAAAAACATAGATTTGATTAAGAAAAAGGATGAGGGAAGGTCGATCTAGAGACGGATCTTGTACTAATAATGAATAATAAATAACATTTATTACAACACTTTAGATCTTTTTAGTTATGTTTATATGGTCCCGTTTAGTGGTTTAGAGTGCGTATTGTCGCTGTAGCTTGTTATCTTGATATTTGTCTTTGTATTTATTAGCGCAGTAAGTACTACCACAGTTTAATCTATCTTATTCTATTGGAATTTATAACACTTGTTATTTATTTACATATAACGTAACTCATGCCGTTTTGAACTACGATTCTCAGTTCTTTTAAAATACTTTATTTAATAAAAAGTTAGATTACAATTCGGATGCTACTTATCTCTAACAAAGCCCTGTACCTATAAGCATTTATTATTTTATTCCTTATATATATTCTGGCTATGTAACTCTTTCCCCCTTTTTCCCCATATGGTTACAAAAATAACATATTATTTGAAGAAGCGGAATATTTAACAATTTCAATTATTATCTATGAAACTGACAATTTTCCTTATAGTCCGGGAGGTAATAACAGAAATTTCCGACTCATTTTCGCAAGATTCATTTTTTCGATAGGAGTTACATGTGTAATGTATAATAGTAATCTGTAAGTCTGCCGGCGCACTTCCGCGGCAGGGGGTTACAGGAGGGTTACAATTTCAGCAAAAAAATAATAAAAAAAAATTATAGCCGCATACGCAAAACTGATTGTATGTATCAATTGAAACATAAGAAGCTTAGAAAATATCGTCTGCCACCTAAATTCCGCAACAAAACTCGTCTGCCACACACATAAGTAAGCGCAAAAAAAAATAAAAAAAATAAACTATGTCCGCAAGGATGAATTGATTGATTGAAATGCTTCTTTTTATATCAGCAAACCCAAAAATAATAGTCTGCCACTAATAAGATACGACAAACGTCGTCTGCCAAGCCTATGAAGCTGCGCTCAGCAGACAGCATGCACCGCGGCCGAGACGGCGCGGCGGCTACAACGCTGCATTTTTATCGACCTGAAAGACGATGGTTGATGTTTTTATTTTAATAGACCCGGTTTTTATTTTAATTCAGGAACATATTCAGCAAATATTTTACATGTGATTTAACCCTAACTCTAAATTAAACATTTTTATTGATTTTCGGATATAAATAGATTACCAAATAATTACAAAATGCTACTTTATATACGCACAGAATAGAATACAAATATTAATGTTAAAGTAATGAATAGTTATAACTTCATTTTTGCTATGTTCTACTTGGATGATTTTAAATTGTAGCCCGCACCACGCTATTTGGCGCCATCTCGTATCATCAACTCGTATCATAACCGCATTAACCGGCGCATTCAAAATTCTATTGACGTAACCAAACATAGCTGTATATATACAGGGTGTCTCACGGAACTGGTTCATTAGAAGTTTCTGACGTTTCACTTATTCGATATCCTTTAAATTTGGTAATGGTATTATATTCTATCTGAACTTTCAATCTAAAATACTTTCAGTTCCACTGACACTTCCGGTCACCGGAAGTCGACATCAACTTTGTTATTTTAAATGAAATACTATATTTTTTATATCAAATTTGAATTCTGCGTATCAAAATGCATTGATTTTTATCAGGGTTCCCTATACCTAAATGTCACCGTTTTTTGGTTATTTTCATTTTTCTATAATTTTCGTTATTTTTGGGGTGAAGGTTATTGTTGAATATCTCGGTTAATATTAAAGCTACCACTTTCATATTTGGTAGGGAGGCACTGTAAGGGTGTACCATTACAAAGGTGTCTATTTTTACGTTATATCGTGTACAGGTTGTTCAGAATGTAAAAATCCATTTCGACATTTTGAAATGTCAAAAACTCATTTTTTTTAATGGAACACCCTGTATATGAACACACCATTGGAAAGAGAATTGTTTTGTCTATCAATCGATATTAAGGTTCCCTATACTTATCTTCTGTAGTTCTTGAGATATGACAAACTTTTTCTGAAATCTATTAAAATTTATCTGACGTTTGCATCTGAAAGTTGTAATCCATTATTATCATTTATTGAAATGAAACAGAAATTGAAACACAAATTATGGAAACCACATGACATACATCTAATGAGAGAAATCTAGGGGTACCGCCATCAAGAAGGCGCTATTTTGAAAAGTAGATGAAAGGTGTGACGCGATGAAATAAAAGGAAGATTAATTTCAATTAATAGTTATAATACTGTTTGTTATGTTACAAATATTCTATGTGTCCCCCATGCAGTTCTAAACACTTAAGTATTCTTTCTTCAACTTCGATTGTCGTAGCTCTTAGCACTTTTTCACGCTGAAGACCGTTAATTCAACAAGTTTTTTTGCTGTTATTTTATTAAATTAAGTATGCAGACATTACTCTCACTATTGGAGTAATCTCCGCCATTATTCATTTTCACAATGTTAAGATTTTAGGAAAAGAAGCGGTTGCGTTATCAGCAAATGACAATAAGCCAATAAACAGATAAATGTCAAAATGAATTTCACAGCTTGCTCTTAGAATTTCAGAATAAAATGAATAGTTGTATTTTGATCACGTAAAAGTAAAAATACACTTATTTACCTAAACACGTACTTTACGCCATAGAAAATACTTTTTCTCCTGCTTAAGCCTAGTACAAATTTATAAATATGTAATAATAATACCCAAAATATTATTCTACCTGATAAAATAATCAACAGCTGTGAATGCATTTTTGCAAAGATAGTAATATCTCAAGAACTACAGAGGATAAGTATAGGGAACCTTAATATCGATTGATAGACAAAACAATTCTCTTTCCAATGGTGTGTTCATATATAGGGTGTTCCATTAAATATAAAGGGTTTCCATTAAAAAAAATGAGTTTTTGACATTTCAAAATGTCGAAATGGATTTTTACATTCTGAACACCCTGTACACGATATAACGTAAAAATAGACACCTTTGTAATGGTACATCCTTACAGTGCCTCCCTACCAAATATGAAAGTGGTAGCTTTAATATTAACCGAGATATTCAACAATAACCTTCACCCCGAAAATAATGAAAATTATAGAAAAATTAAAATAACTAATAAACGGTGACATTTAGGTATAGGGAACCCTGATAAAAATCAATGCATTTTGATACGCAGAATTCAAATTTGACATAAAAAATATAGTATTCCATTTAAAATAACAAAGTTGATGTCGACTTCCGGTGACCGGAAGTGGCAGTGGAACTGAAAATATTTTAGATTGAAAGTTCAGATGGAATATAATACTATTACCAAATTTAAAGAATATCGAATAAGTGAAACGTCAGAAATTTCTAATGAACCAGTTCCGTGAGACACCCTATATATATATATATATATATATATATATATATATATATATATATATATATATATATATATATATATATATATATATATATATATATATATATATATATATATATAACGGTTGGCTAACTGTCGCAATTAATATATGTCGGTGTTTAAGGGTTGTCGACAGGAGACTTTCCAATGAAACTACTCTTTCTTTATTCAGTCAAGCTTTCGGTATATTTATTCATTACCATCATCAAGACAACTAAAATGTTACAAATACTTAATTATCAATAAAACATCCCCAATGTTTAACTTACTAAAATTTCCAACAAAGGTGCTTAAACACCCGGTACATGGTGCGATGTTACTTTTTTAGGTTAAATTACCAATATGTATTTTTAATGTGTTTTGTGTGCTGTCGTTTCCTGATGTAAGAGAGTTATGCGTAATTATGTGTCAACCGAAGCGTGCCATGACATAACCTCAATTTTAGTAAGTTAAACATTGGGGATGTTTTCTTGATAATTAAGTATTTGTAACATTTTAGTTGTCCTGATGATGGTAATGAATAAATATACCGAAAGCTTGACTGAATAAAGAAAGAGTAGTTTCATTGGAAAGTCTCCTGTCGACAACCCTTAAACACCGACATATATATATATATATATATATATATATATATATATATATATATATATATATATATATATATATATATATATATATATATATATATATATATATATATATATATAAAGGTATTTTTCCTTTATATTATACCAGGGCTAATGTTGTACCTCGGGGTGTACTTGTTGCCTCGGCGCGACGTTACTTCTTGTCCTCAAATCCGAGGATGTCGTGACTGAAGCTCCAAATGGTGACGTTGGTCTCCCTGATTAAGGTCCCTTTTGTTGAGTTCTCCATTGAGTTTCCATCCTTTCTCTTTGGCTATACCGTACTGACGAGGACTAATAAGTCCGAAACACGTGTCTACGGTTGCATTAAAGATAGCGGTTATGCCCAAAAAAAAGATAATCCTTTTTACTATATTTATATTTAGATATCACCGCAAACAATACCTTTTTTCCTATATATATATATATATATATATATATATATATATATATATATATATATATATATATATATATATATATATATATATATATATATATATATATATATATATATATATATATATATATATATATATATATATATATATATATATATATAAATTAATTAATTAAAATTAATTATTTGGGATATCACGATTAATTGTGGTTAAGAAAACGAGACAACTTTCTTGTGTAGCTATATTTACCAATTGAACGATCGACGAAACCTCACATACTTCTATATATATATATATTTCAGGCCGATAAAAATGCATGCTGGCTGCTGAGCGCAACTTCATAGGCTTGGCAGACGACCTTTGTCGTATCTTATTAGTGGCAGACTATTATTTTTGAGTTTGCTGATATAAAAAGAAACATTTCAATCAATTTCATCCTTGCGGACATAGTTTTTTTTTTTGCGCTTACTTATGTGTGTGGCAGACGAGTTTTGTTGCGGAATTTAGGTGGCAGACGATATTTTCTAAGGTTCTTATGTTTCAATTGATACATACAATCAGTTTCGCGTATGCGGCTATAATTTTTTTTTATTATTTTTTTGCTGAAATTGTAACCCTCCTGTAACCCCCTGTCGCGGAAGTGCGTCGGCAGACGTTCACATTACTATTATACATTACACACATAACTCATAAAAAAAGTGAAGCTTGTGAAAATGGCCCAGAAATTTCTGTCGTTACCTCCCGTACTATTAATTCTAATGTATTATCCTTTCAACTGTTATGTTCACTTTAACATTTGTGACAAAATTCGGCTGTATTAATAATATTCTGATATTTCAGACAAGATATAATGTGGATCATTTATGGAAATGTTGCGGTAGATAGAATGAAATAAAGAGCATGATTGACAGCATGCTCAAAATTGGCAAACATAAACAACCGCATTGAATTTTTACGTCAATCCAGAAGAAAAGGGGTATTTTCTAGACAAAATTGGACAGGTTAATCCAAAGTTCCACTAGTAGGATAAACATAAGGCCGAGAAGATAACTAGATAGAGAAAGAACAATAACAATAATAGACGATAAACACATCAAGTTACTATCCTTAGGTCCTAAATTTACATCCGAATTCAAGGAGATTCCATTCGTCGGGTTGGAAAACGGCGCAGGCAACTAACATCATAAATCATAATACATTTTCTGTACTCAAAATATAAATGCACGTGAAAAAAACCAAAACGACTATTGACCAACAAACTACAAAACAATTTCGAAAACAAATTCAGCAGTAGTGATGGATAAAGAGGAAATTGTATTTAAAAAGAAAGTGTTGTTGGATGATGACACAACGTACTAAATTGTACAAAAAGACCCTATAACTACAATCCAATGGAATCTCAATAAAATTATCCAACAATACATCAGAGACGAAACAGGAACAAAACTTACAACGCGACGCACAATGACACACTCCTCAGATTATATGGTTTACCCAAGGTGCACGAGTAGGGAACCTTAAAGATGTGTGGTATCTTGTGTGGGCGCAAGTACTTACCAAATTTTAAAGTATGTACTAGAAATGATAATTTTCAATGACTTATTTCGAAACTAAATTCTGAAGTACGAAGGTTTCCATGATCGGCTTCGTGTTTTGGGGCTCATCATAATAATGAAGCTTACCATGAGCACGCTTACTCATTCAGTAGTAATTTTTATGATTGGCTCATATCGCCAGTTTGAAATACCAGTTTATCTTTGCTAGTAGTAGTATAAATTGTCCCAATCGTGTGTCCTCGGAAGATAGCGCCTATAGTAATAAAGCTATTTAATATCCGTTTTCTGCATAATATAGAGAAAGCTGAGGCGCACATTTTAAAATTATGTTTGCATATACAGGATGTTCCTTAACGTTGTGACAACCGAAAGTTAGCTTTTTTTAATAGAACTCCCTACATTGTGGCACATTTTTAGATTCCTTGTTAAATTTTAAACGAAAAAAAAAAAAAACGTTAAGGTGGTAGTAGCCCAAAATGAAGACTTTCTGAGTTATTGCTTCTTTTGCATGAAAACAGCACTTCACAGAAAAATATTTTTTTGGGACACCGGTAATGCGTTCGACGTGACATAATGAAATTCAGTTGACGATAAAAGGTTCTAACAACTGCATGGCACCCACGTGATATCACGTAGATACAGAGTGTTCAAAATAATGGTTAATATTACGTTATGTTATTTCCATAAAAATCGATTTTTTTAAATAGAACACCCTGCATACGGTTAAATTTTTGCACTTCTGTGTACGTGTTTTTAAAAAGCGTTGCCATTTTTTTAAATTTCTGGCGTAAGAGTGCTGAATGTTCTCCTTGGTTGTAGGCATTCCCCGGTACACTTTGTCCTTAATATAACCCTAAAGAAAAATATCTGGGGTGGCCCTCACCCTACTTTCCGACTACATTGTTGGCACAATGAATTGTCTAAACACTTATGCAATTATTCAATTTTGTAAAGCCACAGCCTCACTAGACCCTACCTAACGTCAGTTTCTATGACGTAATGATATTTGTCATATTGACATCTAATATGTCATGTCAGTGGCACTGACGTTTGTCAAAATCTGACAAATTGCAACACAGCGACGAAGGCTGTGGATTCTGTCAAACTGCTTATGTAAACTCTTGTAGCGCCTAAACCGTTCATCCCACTGATCTGCAAATTTGGTGACATATTTAAAGTCACTGGAGGATGAGTTGGTATGAGTTTGATCTCATTCAGATGAATCCCTCAGAAAACGCATGTAACATTTGCAGCTTCTGGTTGTCAGATTGTCGCCAAAAAACGATCGAGATCGTCCAATTCTAAATAGGTGTACCAAATTTCAGTCCGATCCGTTGTTTCATTTGGGCGTAATCGTGTTCACGGTCACGGACGACGGCACACATACATATTCCAGAAATCGCTGTAATCGATTTAGGGGACCCCAAAACGGACATTCCGCTGAAAGCCCGATTTTTTCCATCGATTACACTACTTTCCTTCTAGGGTACTAGTCGGAACGTAAAAAACAAACATTCCTTCCAATTACAACCCTATCCCAATTCCTAACATTTAAAGAACTCGCCGAAACTAATATTCCTACACGAACGCGTATTCCTACACCATTCATAAATATCTGGGGTGGCCCTCACCCAACTTTCCAACAATAAAGTGTATAAACCACGCTATGTTAGTTTTGGGCAATGTATTGTGAAACCGGTGAGAAGTTACCCACAACAGTTATCCACAACTATTTTTTTCTCAACCGATTTGAATGAGTTATACATCATTGGTTTTGCCGGATCGCAAAAATCATAATTAGGGCCCAAAAAAACTAAAATGAAAGTTGAATTTGTCGCAATTTTGCCGAAATTTCCGGTATCATATCTCAGTTATTACACAACGTATCTCAACGATCAATGCATTACTGGAAAGTACATGTCTTCAAGTACACCACATAGTTTTGCCCGATCAAAATTATGACATCTGTCCAAAAAAATTTATTGAAGTATTAGTGTTCTGAATGATCACCATATGCCAGCCACAACAGTTATCCACAACTCTTATTTTTCAACCGATTTTAATGAGTTATACATCATTGGAAAGCGCATAACGCCCTGAATCTCCCCTAGTTTTGCCCGATCGAAAAAATCATAATTAGGGCCCAAAAAATTAAAATGAAAGTTGAATTTGTTGCAATTTTGCCGAAATTCCCGGTATCATATCTCAGTTATTACACAATCTATGAAGAAAGGTGAGATGAGTACTAGTCAGAGACGATTGATACTGGTTTTATTCACAAAATCTATCAGTATATATACATCACAAATCATAATAGTTATTACAATCTGATCTAATCAGTTACTTAGTGACCTACATCTTATAAACTTGACCGTGGTAGAATTGCTGACTCGGTAACTATGTTACGCGATTAATTGCAATCATGCTCGGTGTATAATTTCGTATACCAACAATTATGTTGTTGTTTAAACAAAATAATAAGCATAAACACTTATAGTTTACACTGGCGCAAATAATAATAATTAAGGAATGTGAAAATTGAAAATATCCTAATAAAATTAGAGAAACAAAAAATTGTTTAACAGGATTAAACAATCTATCTCAACGAAATTTACACCACTGGAAAGTGCAGGTCTTCAAGTACACCCCATAGCTTTGCCCGATCCAAATATTAATTTAAGCCCGCAAAATGAAATCGAACATTAATCTTCTTGCTAATTTACCCCAATTCTCAGGAATATATCGCAACTATTATTATCCTACTACCATTAAGTAATTCTTACTTTAATAGAAAATATATCCGCTTCCCCTAGTTTTGCCAGATCAAAATTATGGTAATTACTGTCCTAGACGTAGAACAAGAGAAAAAGCTCACGTTTACTAAAATGTGACAATTCACGAGCACAGCTACGAAGGCTTTGGATTCTGTCAGATAGCCACTAAAAAGGTTTATAGCGCCCAAACCGTTTATGTCATTGATCTAAAAATTGTCATATATGTCTAAAATCCCTGGAGGATGAGCTGGTATCGGTTTGGACCAATACTTATCTGTTGTTTATGCAATACATAAGAGGGATGATATGTTGGCATTACCAATACCATTTTATTGATAAATATTAATAGCAAAATGTTATTAAGTAAATCATCGATTTTAGCATATTGGCTTTAGGAAAAGGGGTTAATGCTATAGTGAGCATGGTGATATATTTTATTAATACATATTTTTATAGAGAGTATTTGACATGTATTTCTACCAATGCAAGGATCGTTGAGATAGGTGGTGTAATAACTGAGGTATGTCACCGGTAATTTCGACAAAGATACGAAGAAATTAATATGTAGTTATTTTCATTTTGGGACCCTAATTATGATTTTTTCGATCGAGAAAAACTAGGGGATATTCAGGGCGTTATGCGCTTTCCAATGATGTATAAACTCATTGAAATCGGTTGAGAAATGAGAGTTGTGGATAACTGTTGCGGCTGGCATATGGTGAACATTCAGAACACTAATATTTCAATAATTTTTTTTGGACAGAAGTTGTCATAATTTTGATCGGGCAAAACTATGGGGTGTACTTGAAGACATGCACTTTCCAGTGGTGCAAAGATCGTTGAGATAGGTTGTGTAATAACAGAGATATGATAGCGGGAATTTCGGCAAAATTGCGACATTTTCAACTTTCATTATATTTTTTGGGCCCTAATTATAATTTTTTCGATCGGGCAAAACTAGGGGAGATTTACCGCTTTATGCGCTTTCCAATGATGTATAACTCTTTAAAATCGGTTGAAAAATAAGAGTTGTCGATAACTGTTGTGGCTGGCATGTATGGTAATCATTCAGAACAGTAATATTTCAATATTTTTTTGGAGAGGAGTTGTCATAATTTTGATCGTGTAAAACTATGGGGTGTACTTGAAGACCAGCACTTTCCAGTGGTGCAAAGATTGTTGAGATAGGTTGTGTAATAACTGACATATGATACCGGGAATTTCGGTAAAATTGCGACAAATTCAACTTTCATTTTAATTTTTTGGGCCCTAATTATGATTTTTTAGATCGGGCAAAACTAGGGTAGCTTCAGGGCGTTATGCGCTTTCCAATGATGTATAACTCATTAAAATCGGTTGAGAAAAAAACTTGTGGATAACTGTTGTGGCTAACTTCTCACCGGTTATTGTGTTCTTACTTTTGACTAATTCTTTCTTTACCAACAAATAAATTGTATTTTTATGAATTTGGTCAGAAATAATCATTTTTTGTTAATCCGGTATCTAGTTTCTAATCATAATGTATGTACATAGCAAAAGTTTTCTCATATCTGGTAATGTGATTTTTATAAATAAATTACGGTTGGCATTCTCAAATAATTAGTAAATGTAGTAATTTAACTACTTTAAACTTTGCGTGACGATTCTATGACACTGGCGTTGACTTAAGTTAGTTGTTGATGTCTTTCAATTACACAACACTTTATAAAGGAAAATGTCAATGACACCAC
The DNA here is from genome assembly GCA_963971325.1 of Aphodius granarius. NCBI lineage: Eukaryota > Metazoa > Arthropoda > Insecta > Coleoptera > Scarabaeidae > Aphodius > Aphodius granarius. The sequence continues at coordinate 22,810,303 of OZ020222.1, read as the reverse complement.
CTATACTTTTCTGATGAATCAATTGAGTAACCAGAGGAGAAAGAAGGCCGTCGATTTTCCCAAGATGACAAGATTTTTGCTTTCACGTTGGCCAAGCAGAGTCCCAAAGCTTACCGTCTGCTAAGAAAAGTGTTCGCACTTCCCAGCCGTAAAACCTTAACAACACTGTTAGATAAGGTACCATTTAATAATGGAATAAACTTTGTCGTCATGAAAACCTTAGAGCAACTAATACCCACTGTGCAGACATTTGACAAGTTTTGCATTCTCCTTTTTTATGAAATGTCCACCGAACCAAGCTTGTCGTATAACGCGAAAATGGATACGATTGAAGGGTTTCAATATTGCGGGGAAGGAAAATCTTTAAAATTTGCAGACAATGCTACAGTTTTTGTGCTAAGAAGGATTCATCAAAAATGGAAGCAACCCATTGCTAATTATTTTACAGAACATGGGATGTCGGTTGCAGATTTAAAGCGAAACATAAAAGAAATTATAAATGCATGTAAGAACATTGGCTTCCACAGCGTAGCAACCGCTTGCGATCAGATACCCACAAACGTTAAAGCCATGACGCAACTACGCCTTGACACACAGCCATTAGTCCAGTCATTATATACATTTGGAAATGCAAATGAACCGAGAATGCTAAATTTTTGATATGACGTGGGGGGCCTATTAGAAAAGCTTAACTTCAAATTGTCGACCAAGATTTCCTATGTGCATTTTCCGCCATCTTGAAAAAAGGGTTAAATTCAGTTTTTTACAATAACTCGGTTTTCCGTTGCGATACGATAATTTTGCATCAATGCCTTTTTGTTGCTCTTTTTACGCTCTACAATTTAGGTCCTATATATATTTTTTACCTAGCGTTCATCGTTATTGAGATATCGATCGAAAAAGTAAAAATTTAAGGTAGTGAAATTTGTTTTTTCCTATTTTTCCAGTTGAGATACGATAATTATGAATGAATTCTTTTTTGTTGCTTTTTTTACGCTCTACAATTTAGGTCCTATACATTTTTTACCCATTCCACCGCTTTGCAAAGTCAAAGTCAACAAATAAGTTATTGAGCCCAAGTTCTGCATTCCTAGGTTTATTTTCTATGGGCACCAAATTATGCAATAGTAAGTTGCCAACAATTGCCCATCAAAAATTTATTTAAAAAAGGTTGCTCCATTCATTACAAATATTAAAGAGCAATGCACCATTTTCATGCACCTCTCACAATTTGTGAGAAAATGTGAATTTAATCCTTAGGGGAAAGATAAAAAAAAAAAAATCAATGAAATTGCCCTTATAAAATGTAACAAAATCCATACTAAACATAGAAAAATTTCAAGTCAAAAGCAGTTGCAGATTTTATTTTTTATGAACCGATTTGGTTAAATGACAATTGCACTTTATTGTTTTATTTCATTGTGCTTACTATATACTTGTTAAATTTAGCATATTGTATCGATGTTCTCCAAACAAATCTGATATAGTTACTTATCAATTTGAAGTTACAGGTCGACCACAGTAGAGAGGACTCGTAAATAACCGGTTTTATTATGAGTGAATTGAACGTCTTTACAGTGGTCGACCCGTACTTTTCTCGATTTTCACCATTGTGCATTTTTATTTTTCAACAATAAACGGATTTTTTACAAAATCATTATTTTATTTTATATGTAAGATTATACTAGACTTGCCACTGTTTGTTGACAACCATGTTTGCCGAAGGCGAAAATCGTTTAGTTTCAGTTTAGTTTCAACTTCACATGTTTTGGTTCGGCGGTGCCAAGGGGAGTACTAAAATCACTGTCAACGATAAATGGGTCGAGCACCCCATCTATATTAGTATATATACAGTGTGTCCAGGAGAGTCCGCACCATATGGGAAAATATTTTATTATCCATTTCTCAGAAAATTGTATTCTTTATGTTACTATTTGAGAATAGTTTTGGAGCGGTTAGTGAGTTGAAATGATTCTCCTTAAATGGTTTCTTAGATAGTTGTTCACATTTCCTATAATACTTCCGATTTCGATAGCGTTTCCAGCGTTGCTTTAAAATCATTACAAAAATTACCATTTTCTTGGTGCGCTTATGATTGTTCACCCAGTAAATATCAAAATATCATGCGATGCACAGGTAAACCAAAAAATTGGAACTAATTATGGAAACGCATATGGTATGCACAGTAATAAAACAATTTCATGACGCTGTTATGCTTTCCTTTCGGATTCGCCATTTTTGTGGAGTATACCATACAAATACGTGAACAGCTGATAAATTAGTGTTATCAGCACATCCACAATCACCAATAATAAGTCAATGGAAGCTATCTTACTTACCTGCGTTGCGTATTGTATAATATTTTGATATTTACTGGGTGGTTAATCATAAGCGCACCGAGAAAACGGTAATGATTGCAATTATTTTAAAGAAGCGCTGGAAACGCTATCGAAATTGCGAGTATTATACGAAATTTGAGCAAATATCTAAGAAGCCGTTTAAGGAGAATCATTTTAAATCACTCGCCGCCACAAAACTGTTCTCAAATAGTGAAAATTTAAAAAAGAAGCAAAAACATTTTTTTCTGTCATAGGTGGCTGGATTTCAAATCTGAGCGTAATTATTAATTCTAAGCAACATTCCTAAATTAAATTTTTCGCTAATATTAATATTCCAGGTACTTTACACTTATGCGCGTTTCTTATTTTTTTAAACACCAGGTATATGGTGCGATATTTTTAAGAAAATTTTCTGTGAAATGTATAATAAAAGATTTTCCCATATAGAATAACCTTTTCAATGAACCTCAGGAATGGTCTCCAGATTTGTCTAGTGAACAGCATTTACTTGCAATTAGAAGAATAGTGTTTCTCGATCACAAATACGCTTCAATACCAGCAACTGAGGATATACATAGCGCAGGATACGATGCAAACACTTATGTTGCTGGATTCATTGTAAAAAAAATATAGCTGCAACGAAGGGATGTTCTACCTGCAAAAGTACACTAGTAGATGCTTCAGCACAGCCAGTAACAAAGTTATACAAATACGCGAGTACAATTCACACTCCTTAACACTACCACACTAAGCATTTTTAAATACATATACGAAATGCATTGATATTTTAGCTTGTCAGTTACCTGATCATGACACAATTAAGCTTAAAAAAATATTAAGTAAAAAATTCAAAAGCATACACTTATTTAATAGATCCTGCAAAAAAAACATAATATAAATATAGAAATATTTCTAGGGATAGTCATTCCATTTTACTATTAATGCATGCTGTGACAGTATCAACAAACTAAGAACTAAAAAAGACAACAGATTAAAAGTGATTAATGTAAAATAAAAAGGCATTATAAATTATCAAAAAAGGTGAAGAAAATTAATGTTAAATATTCCCTTAAAATGATTACATTAGTAGCAATGCATTTTTTATATATATTTAAATGTGTGTGATTTATTTTATTCAAATACCCAGGTATTTATTTATTATTTATTTATATTTGGAAAAATACCAAAAACATTTCGACAATAAATAACCAATTTGTGCACAAAAAGCCTATCTATATTTGTATTAAGTATTTGTTATAATTATGCAATTGCTTTGATAATGAAAAGCCCACATGTGAGTCACTATAGAACTCTAAATGGGGTTTGTTCATTATCGATCTGAAAAAAACATACCTGAACAAGAAATTAAATTTAAATTGCGCGCCGTTCCCCCACTCTTTATGTAGTACCACTTCCAAACACGGAAGCGCTGAAACTTGGTGTCTACCCTTTGTGGGAGAGTTACCAGTCTATTAAGTATATAGTCTATGGCCATAGCCACTCTGGCCCAAGGAGCATACATTTACCTGGTGAGTGCAATACTCGACAAACACGTCCCTTTTTCCGTCAAATGGTTTTGAATTGACTAAGCCGCCAACCTTGAAAAATAAAATTTTTATTTCTTGTGCATTGGTACTAGTGTTACAGGTTGTCATATTTGATGTTGACATTTCATTAACCTCATTTATGGTGCGTTGTTCAGTAGAATCGTAGTTTTCGTTATATTTTTGAATCTGATCTAATCTATTAAAATCTATAGACTCTCCTAGTTTACATAGAACATTAGTGTTGTACTTGCTGCTGTGATTAAGTTTTATTTACTTTACTGTTGATATTTACATTTTTCAATTAAGGTACGAGATCTCTTACAAATTAACAGGATTTTAGGAAGCTCGCCAAGAAAATAAGAAAGTTACATTCTGACCATGAAACTTACTGATGTTGATTATGCTAAAAAATCCGAAGAAGAAAACGGTAACTTAACCAGAAGTATCTAGCGGAAGAACATAAAACAGCAGATTTACTTGTAATGCTCTATCTTGGCGTGTCATATTCCAGACAAGATGTGATTATCTGTCATAAGTGGTTGTTAATTTATGCGACGACTACAGGACGCCAGAGGAGACAACAACACCAACGAAGCCATGAAGAGATACGAAATCCAAAAGGATCCTGCAAGCTGAAGATAGAAGCAAAACTATATGGCGAGCAATCAACGAAGAGACACGCAGAAAAAAGAAAACAAACGACCCAGAAACTCCCGAAAGTGAACACTTCAGTGAACACTACAAAAAGATGTCAAATAAACCCGCAGCCTCTACCTACAACAATCCCTGACAACAACACCTGCAAAAGGTCAATTTTCCTATATCAAACGGACAGCAAAGAGATCGAAAACATTATCCAGTCAATCAGAGCTAAGCAGAGCGAAGACATCTATGGCCTCAATACCCGTACCCTCAAATGGGCCGCCACCAGCATCTCAAAACCACTTGCAACAATTTTCAATAGATACATTGGGCAAGGAATATTCCCGGAGAAACTCAAAATCGCGAGAATTACACCTATTCACAAAAAAGGTGACAAGAGCAGCTGCGAAAACTGCCGCTCCATTGCAATCCTAGCCATCAATATCTAAAATCCTCGAAGAAATCCAGCTGAGAAGACTACACGAGCACTTTGATAAACATAAGCTTTTTACTAAAGCACAGTTTGCATACAGAACAAGTCAAGAACTCAAAAGAGAAGCAAAAAAAACACATAAGCAAGCAAAAGATTGGTTTTAGGAAAATTCATTGGTGCCGAACGAGGAAAAGACAGAAGAAATGACATTCCACAAGGATAGATGGGAAAAGCCGGAAAAAGCAGTTAAGTTCTTGGGAACACACAGAAAAACTCGGGAAGTTGCTGAGCAGGGTTGCTTTCTAATGACTTGCTTTCTACAGAGTGTTAAATAAATTTCTATTTCTAAGACTAAGTTTGTGATTGTTATATGTTGACGTGAAAATTAAGTACTATACATACATCAACTTAATAATGGCAAACTGATGTTCAATTTCACCACTTTTTGTAAAAAAATGTTTTAATACATTTTTTTTGGGTAATGTAAGCTACACCGTAAGTATTTATTTTCAATATTAGATTCATTGCATATTATTTGATAAATGAGAAACTAGTGGGATACTGTCTTAAGTTACATTATAATCTTGTGTAACTATTGTTATAATATAACATGTTAAAATGATGTATAATAATAAATTTTATAAGGAATGCGTTAAAAACAAATCTTTATAGCTTACGGAAATTTTAATCTACCTTGATTGACTTACAATCAAATTACTGTTGCACAAAGCAGTGCTTTGTTTTACCTACAACACATTTTTTGCATTTTTGTGCATTTTACTAGTAGTTTTGATGTGCCCTTTTTGCCATATTGTATACCATGAAAAATATGTTTCTGGCAAAAAGTCTTTTTAATAACATGTTAATCTATCTGAAAAATGTAGCATGTAGATGGATAGTTATGTAGATGAAAAATCAATTTCAATGTTCACTATAATAAAAATGATAATAATTTCAGCTGATGTAAGGAGCGGTCATAAGATTTTTTCTCCAATATGTAATAAATAACCCTGCATCTCAGAAAGTAGTAGTATACTTTATTGTTCATCATATTACAGTATTTTATTATGCTCATCATGATAGAAAAACATTAGACATGGCCATAACGAAGGAAGTTGTGAAAACACACTGTATACACCAGCCACTACCCGTGAATGGTAAGTATTTCGTTAGGCGTTCAAGTCCTTACTGAATTCTCAATGACTAGTTTAGCCGAACTTTCAATGAAACGTAGTAAAAGTACTATCGGTCTTGTATGACAAATCAATTCATATATATTTTTTTTAATATTATTTGTCAAAAATACATATCATTGGTAACACGTGCAAATAAATCAACAACAATGCGACAACAAATTCTGACGATTTTTAACATCCTACCGCCGAGGAGCTTGTGTCTCTGGTAGAGCTTCATAAATCTAGCCTAGCAGGTTTTTTAACTTCTCTTCCATATCTTGTCCTAACTATTTTATCCGACAAATGGAGTGTTATCAAATTCAGCCTAGTTTGAATCGCATTCTGCTCCTCTTTCTCCATTTCCAATGGAAATAGTCTCTGCACTGGTCGAACCAATGTTCCAGAAGCAGTTTTCAGCTTTACAACTCTTACGTTACCATCTTTACCAGGAATTGTTTCTAAAATTCGTGCTACCGGCCAATCAAATCTCTTCTTTGATTCCTCCTCCAGCAAAACAATATCACCTACACTTATGGGAGCAGTATATTTTCCTTTTCCTTTCCTCATTATTAGTTGACTGATGTACTCTTTTCTAAAACGACTTCGAAAACTTGATTTTAAATGTGTCTTATGTCTGTGTCTTCTTCTTAAGCCCCCAGCTTCAATTTCCTCTAAGTCCATTGTTCCAGCTTGTTGTAAATCGTTTACAAACATTTTTGGTGTTAATGGAGTCAAATCTAGAACATCTTCTGAAACATAAGTTAAAGGCCTTGAATTGATAATGGCTTCACAGCTACATAAAACAGTTTCTAACTCTTCGAATGTCAAACAAGCTTTTCCCAAAACTTTAAATAAAGATCTTTTAATTATTCTAATTAAAATTTCCCACCAGCCACCCCACCATGCAGCAGTTGGGGGGTTAAACTTCCACTCAATTCTTTCGATGGTATAAAAATGTTGTAACGCGGTGTAATTTATGCTGTTCAAAGCATTGTTGCATCCTTTGAAGTTTGTTTGATTGTCAGAGTATACACGCCTCGGTCGTCCACGTCTTGCAATAAATCGCTGAAATGCTCGTACAAAACTTTCTGTCGACAATGACGTAACCAATTCAAGGTGGATAGCTCTGTATACAGCACATGTGAAAATTGCCACCCAAACTTTTATTTGTCTTCTCAAAAACAATGGTCCAAATAAATCAATTCCTGTAATTTCAAAAACAGCAGCATCTTTTACCCGATCATTTGGCAGTACTAAAGGTGGTACTTTAATTCTTCTAGAATCAACTTTTCGACACACCAAACATTTTGAAATTACCGACTTGACAGTTCTTCTGCCTCCTAGTATCCAAAAGTTTTTTTTTCTCTGAGTGCACATAAGAGTGTTTGCACGCCAGCATGGTATATTTTCTCGTGAGTATCAAAAATAAGACGACTTACCACAGGATGCTTTGATGGTACAAGGATAGGGTATCGAAATGAATCGATGTCGTCTCGTTCAGTTATTCTGGTTTTCACTCTTAACATACCATTTTCATCGACAAGTGGTAGAATCATAAAGGTTTTGTTAAAATCCATTCTTGTAAAGGACTCTTGCTGTACAGATTTCCACATCTGGGTCTCTGCAGCTTTCACCTCTTCTATTTGCAAATTTGAATACTTCCTCTGATTCTCCGGCATTCTGCAGTTATTTGTGAATCTTCTTATCCAGCCAATCGTTCTAACGATCTTCTCATATTTAGAAAAGTGCTTAAAAATTCTTGAAAAGTCACTTTTGGTATTGTTCAATATGCTCAAGTTCAAATTTCTCTTTTCTTCGTTCACTTCTTCTAAGTCAGTTGTAAAAGTCTGCTGTGGCCATAATATTTTTCTTGCCTTAACCAATCGGGGCCCTCCCACCAGCGAGATTTTAGCAACTGTGTTGCACTACAACCTCTGGACGGCAAATCAGCTGGATTTACCGGTCCTGGAACAAAATTCCAATCAGAAATATCTGTTAATTTACGAATTTCTTCAACCCTGTTCCAGACAAAAGGTTTCCAATTTTCTTCCTGTCTTATCCATGCTAAAACTGCAGTCGAATCAGTCCAGAAATATGTAGGTATACCTTCCGTGGAAAAACTTTCTTTGACTGTTACTGCAAGTCTAGCTGCTATCGTGGCTGCTAACAATTCAAGTCTTGGAATCGATAATTTTTTTGTGGGTGATACTCTTGACTTTGACTGAATCAATTGTAAAGAAATGCTATGTTCACTTTCCGATCTAATGAATATAACAGCAGCATAGGCATCTTTACTTGCATCACAAAAAAACATGCAAGCTAAGTTGATCAACCAGAGGTTTTTTGACAAACAAGCATCTAGGTATACTCAACTTAGATAAACTATGTAGATCATTCACCCATTGCAGAAATGACTCCTTAATATCAGTCGGAACTTCGTTGGTCCAATTTAATTGAATGGCCCAAGTTTTCTGCAGCAATAATTTCGGTTGGAGAAGAACTGGAGAAACAATGCCAAGTGGGTCAAAAATTCGGTTAGTGATGGACAGCATTACTTTCTTCGTGACGAAACTTACGTCCACATCTTTCATATTTTCAAAATTTAAGTGTAACGTGTCATCATATCTATCCCATATCATACCTAAAACAGAAGATCTTTGTCTTCCTTCATAATCAGGTTCTGTTAACGTAAATTCCCATAACCTCAGATCAAATTTTGCTTCAGCAAAAATTTCTGTCGATTCTTTGATAAATGTGTCCAACTCCTCTTTGGTATCGACGCTGGTAACGCAGTTATCGACGTAAAAGGAATTCATCAACATCAAAATAATGTCATCTTCAAACTCCTCTCGATTTTCTTGCAACATTGTCCTGAGATGATGTCTAATTACGGCATTTAGTAAAAACGGACTGCAAGTAACACCAAAAACAACCCTTACATGCCGATATATTCGCATTTGGCCATCTTTATCGTACCACAGGAACCGTAAAAAATCTCTCTCTGTTTTGTGCAAACTAATTTGAAGAAAAGCCTTTCGTATGTCCGAAATAACACCAACCTTGGCTTTTCGAAAGTTAATCAGCAAAGAGGGTATCAGCTTTAAAAGATTTATACCTTTTTCCAAACATTGGTTTAATGATGGACTGTCTTTTCCTTTGGCGGATGCGTCAAATACTGGTCTCAGTTTAGTTGTAGTGCTTGATAGCTTCACAACATGCCGATGAGGCAAATAATGTCCTTCTGTATCATTATCACTATCATGTACTTCTTCGATGACACCTTCTTCCAACCACTCTTTAAATACATCGTCATATGCACTATAATAGCCATCTTTTGCAAGCTTGTTCATAAGAGTATCTAGCCTCTTCTTAGCAAGATTCAAGTTATCAGGTAATGGTTTGTGTCCTTGAATCCATGGCATGGAGACTTCATATCGTCCATCAGACAAACGGGTGACTGTTTTCTCAAAATTCTCGAAAATATCTCGTTCACGTTGTTCATTCGTTTTCTGATCTTCTGGATTTTCAATTCCCAATACATCAAGGGCCCATAAATCAGACAATTTCAATGTTAAAATTAACGATAAAGATATCATGTTGCTGGATTAATGGATTTTATCGGGTGAAATCGGGGCTCTTCCCATCAATGTCCAGCCTAACTTTGTGTTCATTGCCACTAAGCCGCATTTCAAAACATGTCTCTCACCTGTATAGAGTTTTCCGGCAATATCAGCACCAATCAGAATCTCAATGGGAGCTTCACTGTTATCATGAATCTGAATTCTATGATCCCGCAATTCTTACATCCACGGACCTTCTCGAATACCCAAGACATTCGTACAGATAACAGGTTCGTCCAAAGCTTCGAATATGCATTCATAATCGGTTTTGGGATTTCTTAGTAAAACTTGATAACAGGTGTGTTTTATAATATCTGATGTTGAGCCACCAAATAGACCATGAACAAATTCTTCTTGATTTGTTTTCTTGTAACCCATTTCCCTTGCTGCTTCTGCACTTATGTATGTTCTGTGCGATGCCGTGTCAAACATAACTCTTACTTTCCTTTTATTGTGTTCTCCTTCCAAATCAACAACTATTGTTTGCAAGAACCCAGGATAATAATTTATGTTGCTTAAACATTCTACTCGTGAACCTGTCGGCGTCTGTTCAATAGGAATTACTCCTGCCTTTGGGCACATAATGGTCACGTGCTTTCCGCTGCATTTCTTGCACTTAAGTTTGGCTGCAGTTCGGCAATGGGCGGCAATATGACCAAATTTCAAACAGGCGTGACAACGACCTTTCTGAGACAATATTTTCCTCAGCTCCAAAAAAGGTTTCTTCCTTGCATCGGGACAATCACTGCTGAAGTGAGGTTCACTACAGAATACACACTGTATTTTCTTTATTTCATTTGCAATCAATCCTGCAGCGGTGGGTACATCCTTTAGTGCATCCTTAAAAACTGATTTTTTCTCTCCAAAACCAGACATAGCCAACACAACTCGTTCTTCACTCTCCACTTCTTTGCGCAGAAACTGCATAAGTTGATCCAGACGTACTTTAGAACTATCCTCTTCTTTAAAACAGGTACTTCTTTCCCAAATTCTAAGTAGTTCCCCTGGAAGACATGATTCCACTAATGGAAAGAGAATGGCTGCACACGTATCAGTTGTAACTCCAAGAGTTTCCAAAGAGCGAAGTTGTGTTTCAATTTGGTCATATAAATTGTTGAGTTTTGTAGATTTGCTTACATTATTCAACACTAACCTTAACAGCTCTCGTACATAAACGTCTATCTGCAAATCTTGCCTGCCAAAACGCTTTGTCAAACTTTCAATCGCCTTCGGATAATTTTCTCCAACTGGTGGATAACTTTCAACAATTTGGCGCGCTCGAGAGTTTGGTGTTGTTGCTTGAATTAGAAGCTGGAGCTTCTCTTCATTTGGCAGTCCCTGGTCCTCATAATATCTTTTGAATTGACTCCAAAATGTCAACCAATCACGAATGTCACCACCAAATTTACGAAATTCAAATGAAGGATACTTCAACTGGAGTTTTGAACAATTTTGAACACAAGATGAACGGCTTGGTGCACTTTTCTGTAATATGTCCATTGATGTGAATTTCGTTTTTAATGTCGTAAACTTGCACAAATAATCATCAATTATTCTCATCTCTTCATCTATATCCACATCTTCAGAATCTTGATCAAGTAAAATATCAATGTATTTTTGATCCCATTGACTCAATATCTTCATTTTCTGTTCTAAAACCTCAATATTGCTCCTTACTTCATTAGTGTCTGGATATTCTTCTCGAAGTAGGTCATTAGTTCTATTAAAAATCCTCGTAAATGATGTTCTGTGTATGGACAAAGTTTTGGTCGTCTTCTCCATACTATGCGACAGTAAAGAACAATCTCGCCGGGGCCTCCAAAATGTGAAAACACACTGTATACACCAGCCACTACCCGTGAATGGTAAGTATTTCGTTAGGCGTTCAAGTCCTTACTGAATTCTCAATGACTAGTTTAGCCGAACTTTCAATGAAACGTAGTAAAAGTACCATCGGTCTTGTATGACAAATCAATTCATATTTTTTTTTTAATATTATTTGTCAAAAATACATATCATTGGTAACACGTGCAAATAAATCACCAACAATGCGACAACAAATTCTGACGATTTTTAACAGAAGTGATTACTTTACAAGCTGTCGTATGTTTTCAGCTGAGTTTTCGGGCAGTGAAAACTTTGTAGAAAATTTAGTGTAGCCCTAGCCGAAATGAATACTAAAAAACTTGTGTAACATACTCCACATTTTCCTGTTGTTACGTTTTGGGTTCGAAGAAAACGTCCAGTGTGTGTAGAGTTTGTTTATTTTAAACACTACCAAAAATCACAACTCTATTTATAACTATAATAACTAATTTATGTAAATACAGCACTTATTTATTTGCACACGGTCGCTATGTGGATCTCTTGGTATTCACTCGTAGCGCTTCCAGACAAAAACTGTCTATCGCTGCGTCCGTTACGCGCTTATATAGTCCGCGTCTCGACCTTTGTGATAATTCCTGGCCTTTCTAGACTCTTCGCAAATAGATAGGCCGGGCCAACCCGCGCGCCTGTCGGTCCACGCCGTACGCCTTCCCGAGTCTGCCGGAATATTCTATATCGGGAAGTCGCACTCGCGTTTACTCTGGTTTCTTCTCGAATATTCCCGCACCGCGGCGACGTCAGTCTGCGCTTATGCAAGGCACTATCGCTACATTGCCCCCCTCTTAGACTGTTTCGCCCCGAAACAGCATCCCCACGGAGGTATTGGCAGTCAGGCCCTTTTGTGCAGGTGCCCGTACTGTAAAAATAGCACTGGACACTTTTGTCAGTTGGCAAACGGGGTCGCAGATTACAACAACAGACGACGATCTGGATAGAGGTGTCCCTGAAGATGGTCTCCAGCATGTTCCTTACTACCCTCCAGTTCAGCCCTTCCAGCCCGCATCCCAGCTTTGGTATGGCTAATTTATTTTCACCATTTAACAACATACGGCGTTTCAGACCCAGAAGTGATGCCCACATCGAGTTGTAAGTTGGCTTGGCAAACGAGGAATTCTTGGTCACCAAATAATAAATGTGCCTCTTGTTTGTTTCCAACTCAAGGGCTCTTCCGATCTCCGGCTGTTGCTCCTTCTCCTGTTGCCGTCCTCAACTTCCACTTGGAGGACTTTATCCGCTTGGGATTTATGACATCCGGTCTTACAATGGTTTTGGTAGCACCACTATCCAGCAGTAATGAGCCCGGTCGTCCGTTGATCTTTCCGTCAACGAATGGGCTTGTCAACAAATGCTGCAATGTCGCCACCTTAACTCTCAGTGGGGCGTGTTTGGCACGAGTAGATGGTTGCCCCTTCGCATCGACCCTTTTTAGTTTTCCTGCTTCATTTTGGCCATGCTCTCCAGAAACTTCTTGCACTTGTTCCTGGTATGGCCTAATTCACCACAGTGCCAGCAGCGCAGGGACCTTCTCCCATTTTCCTCCAGCTGGACACACCGAAGTCGTGCATGTCCCCTGGATGTTTCTTTGGCTACCTCCACTTCTAAGGCATGGGTCAATGCATCGACGATCGTCCTGGGTCGTGCCATTCTGAGTGCCTGCTGTACTTGCACATCTCTTATGCCATCCACAAAGGCATGGACCCCAAGAGTTTCCAAAAGGGTTTCCGGGGCATTCGGGTAGGCATACCTGACCAGGCGGGCAATGTCTGATTGAAATTCCTGTAGGGTTTCCGACGATTTTTGGATTCTATTCTTCAGCTGGAGTTGAAATACTTGCTCGAGATGAGCGTGGCCGTACCTCACCTCGACTGCCTTCACTAACTTTTCGAAGTCGTTCAACTCGGATTCGGGCAAAGTCTGAAGAATGTCCACCGCATTTCCGCGCAACGCCATAGTCAGAAAAATAGCTTTCTCCTGCGTTGTCCATCCATTAGCCCTAGCAGCTGCCTCAAATTGTTTCTTGTAGTTATCCCATGATGTGGTCCCATCAAAGGTTGGTGGTTTAAGGCAGGACTTGACCTCTCTTATCACGGAATCCGCCGCAGTTACTTGGAACTTTTTCGCATTCAGTATGACGTCTTTATCTGCTTTTTCAGCAATTTCTTTTATTTTATTGTCCACAATCTTCAGATTTTCTTGATGCTGCTCTTCCAGACTTCTCACCTTGTTATCAATATTTTCTATCAGTCTGGTTTCCAGCATCTCTTGCTTGAATTCGAGGCTTCGAGAATTTTCTAGAACCTTCTCTTCAAGGTTTCCTTTATGTTCTAGAAGTTCCTCGTGTAGTCGGGTTTCAAACATCTCTTGTCTGCTTCAAGGTTTCGAGCATTTTCAAGAAGTTTCTCATGTAGTCTGATTTTGAGATTTTGCGAACTTTCTAGAAGCTTCTCTTGCAGTCTCTCGATGTTTTGAGAATTTTCTTGCATCTTCATTTCAAGAATTTGCGAATTTTCTAGAAGCTTCTCTTGCAGTCTCGCTTTGAGCTTCTCGAGGTTTTGAGAATTTTCTTGCATCTTCGTTTCAAAAATTTGCGAATTTTCTAGAAGCTTGGTTTCGATGTTTCTAGAATTTTCTTGAAGCTTTATTTCGAGAAGCTTCGTTTCGAGACTCTCAAATACGTACGTGGCTGGATCTTCGCCTATCGATATTAGATATTCTGATAGCCTCTTAAGATCTTCCTTTTTTCCAGACGTGTCCAGATCACGATCCTCCAACTCTTGTCGCAAATCCTTCACCTTTAAATTGTCCAAGGTGGCCATGATCACTGCACGCACTTGTCACTTATATTTTCTTCAATCCCACTTCTGACACCAGTTGTTACATTTTGGGTTCGAAGAAAGCACAACTCTATAACTATAATAACTAATTTATGTAAATACAGCACTTATTTATTTGCACACGGTCGCTATGTGGATCTCTGGGTATTCACTCGTAGCGCTTCCAGGCAAAAACTGTCTATCGCTGCGTCCGTTACGCGCTTATATAGACCGCGCCTCGACCTTCGTGATAATTCCTGGCCTTTCTAGACTCTTCGCGAATAGATAGGCCGGGCCAGCCCGCGCGCCTGTCGGTCCACGCCGCACGCCTTCCCGAGTCTGCCGGAATATTCTATATCGGGGTATCGCACTCGCGTTTACTCTGGTTTCTTCTCGAATATTCCCGCGCCGCGGCGACGTCTGTCCGCGCTTATGTAAGGCACTATCGTTACACTATTGATGCCAGATAGGGGCCAATTTGGGCGCCGCTTGCTTCAAGTATAATAGCGACTGGATAACGTAGTCGCAATTTCTTCCTTAACAAATACCTAACTATTTCCACAAATAATACTTATAAATACAGGAAATGACAGCAATCATGTTATGAATATTACATAAAAAATATTGGACAGTGCCTGTCTTCAGACGCAGGACAAGAATGGATTTTTGGAACAAAAACTACATAATCTTACCAAAATAGGTAGCAGCTGTAAGATTTCAGATTTTCGATGTATCTAACCTTGTTTCCTATAATAATAAGCACTTTATAGTAAATTATGTTATACAAAGGAACAAATAATACCTGCAATGTACTTCTTCTCAATTAGAATGTGTCCACAAGTATTTCAAGTGAATATTATTGTATGATGCAAAACGATGACAAAACGACAGATTAGAGGTTAAATTTAATTGTCGTCAGCTGTCAGAAATTTGGGGAGTTTTAGGGATATTTTGCAAATTTTGGCAGGTTGTAATCTTTAGTCGATCGCCAATTGCACTCACCAGGTAAATGTATGCTCCTTGCTCTGGTCCCTACCTAACGTCAGTTTCGATGACATAATGACATTTGTTGTAATGACATTTCAGTGACACTGACGTTTGACGTCACTGGAGGGTGACCTGGTATCAATTTGGTTAAAATCGGAAAAATCCCTAAGAAGATGCATGTAACATTTGTCACTTCCGGTTGTCAGATTGTCACCAAAACACTCCAATTGGCCCCCGGAAATTCTAAATATGTATACCAAATTTCAATCCGATCCGTTGTTCCGTTTGGACGCAATCGTGTTCACGGCCATACACACATACATACATTTTCCAGAAATCATTGCAATCGATTCAGGGGACCCCAAAACGCTTATTTCCGCAGAAATCTAGAAAAAAAATTCCGGTGATTTCCGGTAACGCTGTGCGTAACCTTGACTTCTTTTCACATTAATCTAATATGAATATCATATCTACGAGCTCTTGTTGGTTGTACTGCATGACGAAACAAAATTGTTTGCTAGTCCATTTTTACTTTCCGACTAGTGGCCTAGAAGGAAAGTATTGTAATCGTTGGCATTTTTTTCGTGATTTCCGCGGAAATACGCGTTTTGGTGTCCCCTGAATCGATTGCAATGATTTCTGGAAAATGTATGTGGGTATGTGTGTATGTACGTACGTATGTGTGTCCAAACGGAACAACGGATCGGGCTGAAATTTGGCATGCATATTTAAAATTGCCGGGGGGCGAAATTAATTGTTTTTGGTAACAATCTGCCAACCAGAAGTGGAAAATGTTACATCCGACTTCTGAAGGAATCATCCGTCTGAGATCAAAGACATACCAACTCATCCTCCAGTGACTTAAAAATGTATACAAATTTGCAGATCGTGGGATGAACGGTTTAGACGCTATAAGCGTTTATAGAAGTAGTTTGACAGAACTTACAGCCTTCGTCGCTGTGTTGTAAATTGTCAGATTTTGACAAACGTCAGAGTCATATCATAGACGTTAGGTAGGGTCCAGAATGGCTCTGGCTTAAAAAAATTGGATAATTGCAAAAGCGTTCAGATACTTATCTTATCCAGATATTTATGAATTAAAATTGACCTTAGAATACTTGACACTATGAGTTTTCAGCGCATAACTTTTTAAATGTTAAGAATTGTGATAGGGTTGTAATTAGAAAGAATGTTTGTTTTTAAATTCTGCATCGACTAACATAAAAATATGTAAGTGTTCCAATTTAAAATAAGCAAAATATCTTACTTTAAAATTTGACAACTTTGACACTAAATATTGATCAGCCTGTATAATTTGGAGCAATGGAACTCGGTCAAAGAGGCCAGTAGATCTTACTTAATGAACACGTT
This sequence comes from Aphodius granarius, assembly GCA_963971325.1. Lineage (NCBI taxonomy): Eukaryota > Metazoa > Arthropoda > Insecta > Coleoptera > Scarabaeidae > Aphodius > Aphodius granarius. The sequence continues at coordinate 22,793,489 of OZ020222.1, read as the reverse complement.
ACAAAATGTTAGTAACTAGGCGCTATTTGTGATTTTCATTAATTTTTTAATCCAGTGATGCAATAGGGACTTTTTGTTTTAATTCTTTTTGCGCTTCTATCACTCAACATATTTCAATAAAATTTTAGGGCTAGAGATAGAGCCTTTTTCTAGAGCCTGTATAATCAAAAATAGTTTCCTGAAATGCAATCTGATATATAAGTACACCTGCAAAATATCGAACTCTAACTTCATCGATAACTGACCTACAGAAGACGGGATGTGGGCTGCAGGACCCTATGTGTTCAAATATAGGAGAAATATAGTTAAAGATGATTATACAATATCACAACGCAAATTCTGATAAAGAATGATTAGTAAAGGCGGGTTCATTGATAGTATTAGTAGTAAGGTAGCTAACGTACTTTTAAGTAGGTATAATAACTTTGCCTCGGTGTTATGCTAGTACTCTACTCTGCCGCCTACGTTTTCATTAGGCGAGTTCACAGGATAGTTAGTACTTGCCCGGTATACTCTACTACCAATTCTACCAATGAAACCCCAGCTTAACACCTTTCGCACTAGTGGCGAAGCAAAAAAATCGTTTACAACTGAAACTACAGACCAACAAACCGAAAAAATTCTGTATAGTGCACTATTATCTATTCATATTTTGCATTTTACCTCAGCTCTAGTTGAATCATCTAAATAGTCGCCGTAGTCAGGATAATACTCAGGGATGGCTTGTTGATGGGGGTTGATACTTGACGAAGGCTCGGTGAAAAACATTCTAGGCATTACAAAATTCTTATCGAGAATGTCGTTCAGTGTTAAAAGCAACGGGCTGGAAGAAGAAATCAACCTACTGTGAGTTGGAACCAATGAGTCTTGTTCTTCAAAATAGAAATATTATATTGTACTTATATCAAATTTTAGTTGAAATACTGGTATATAAAAATAAAAAATCTTACTTGTGTAGAATATTTATGTAATATTCATTGTATCGCATTGGCCTATCATAGGGTGTGCGATCTGGATATAATAGAATGAAGTATTTTCGGATAACTATAAGCATTATTTCAACCAGTTTAAGCTTCTTGTCCGCAAGAAACGTTTGTTTGCCAATAGCTTCGGGAATTATTGAACGTGGTAACGTTGCTGATATCTTGATCATATGATAGAAATTAGACATAGAGATAGTTTTCTGTTCTGCCAGATCATGCGCATCAACAGCCTACAAAAAAAGATTGAGATGAATGCAATGGCAATTAAAAAGTTATTTTAAAGTCTTAATAAAGGTTTTTTCTTCGGAGTCAAATAATAGCACTGACAACCCGACTACAAGCAACCAATTTTATTAAAAAAAAAAAAAATTGCAATTGCTAGTTTGTTAGAGCCTAGGTGTTCATTCGATATGGTTTTCTAAAGTTTGTGTGTATATTTTTATCAAGAAAATAAAAAAATACGTGGTGGTGTAAAAAATACAAATTTGATCACATTAAACTTTCTTAGCACAAACCGGAATATTGTCGGTTCCGTCCAATATTAGTTTGCACGAACACTCGTAAAGGGAGAATTATACACGGGCAATAAAAAATCGTAAATTATAGATATTTTGCAATAATTATAATTACAGATATTATTCGACCTAAACATCGCGATTATTAATCGAAGACCTGATAATTCTATTCTTAACATCGATTAGAAATTATTAATAATTAATAATCGATTATTGTGACAAAACATCTCGAGAACCGAATCATTCGATTAATCAATTACCTGAATTATGTCCAACACTATTCTTAAGGCCTATATTAACTGCTTTGGAAAAAGTTCGCGTTTGTATCCGGAGTAGGTTAAGCTTTAACCAGCAGTTACAGTTAACTGGATGGTAGGGGGTCACTGGCCCCTACCTAGCACGATGTTTACTTTTGGGAATAAATTTTTTTTGCGGATTTCATTGCTAAACAATGATTGCTGGACATGAAACATTCTTCTAGTTACAATGAAGCCACACAACATTAAAAAAAGCAATAATGCAAAATATTGCTTTAAATGGATTTATAATATAATCGAAGAAAAACTACACTGATACTAAAATGTTTACCCTGGCAATAAATTGTTCAGTGTTTTCTCACTCCTTGAGTATAAATTTAAGAAAGGAATTTTTATAATAAAATTCTGAATAAATATAAAATGTCCAATAAAAAGCCTAATAATTTGTCATCTCTTGAAAAAAACGGATCAAAATTGAATAACGGCATAACCAAAGCAGAGATGTGTCAAATTCGGATATTCGGATGTTTGAAAAGCATCCATAGGTGCCTATATCGTCGATTTATCACAACAACTTTGTACAAACATTTTTTTTATTTAAACCAATGTTTTTCCATTATCGTTTTCTTCAAAATATGATCACTGTTCGTTAATCAGTAGTGTACTACCCGTACAACGCACTGTGGGCAATTTGGGTCGTTTAGCGGGACAAAAGTCAGTAAACAGGAATGAGAAAATAACTAGTCGACGGTGATTAGGGAACAATACTGTCGGGGAATTTCAAAAATTACTTGTTTACTACAACCCTACTTAATGTACTGAGTAAGCAAAGTTCGGGTATAAATATTCGGTTTCTAATAGAATTTAGGCAGCACGATTTGTGCGCTTAATCAATCAATAATAAGTTTTTGTAGATCTGTGAAGTGATTATTTCAAGAATGGATTCTTGTAGTAGAGGTATGTGTACATTATTTTATAGTAGTTACTTGTTGTGAATTTATTCTATTAATATATTATTACCGGTCAAAATTGTTCAGTATTTGTGTAGTGCGCTGAGCGATTTCTACTTACTTGTGTAGACATTTAGTTAGTTACCACCACGAGCTTCCAAGGGTTTGTTAATGTAACATGTAGGGAAATTAACGTAGTTATTCAAGATGTTAAGTTTTTTTTTGTGCATTTTCGCGCAGCTAATAAAAATATTTAATTTTCAGAAGTAACTCACACAATAACAAGAAGGAAATATTTTGGCACTCTCATGGCAAAAAAAGTAAAAATGAAGAGATTTTTAAGTACATAACATCCAGCTACTGCACAACAAGGCTTTTACATGTTAGTGTAATGAAAATAAAAAAAGACTATCTCTCAGTTTAAAAAAAAAAAAAAAATAGTGATCGTTGGGAAAGAAGTCAACGAAAGGCGGAGGTTTTCGTAACAAAGTTTAGAACACATTTGTGGTGACATAACATTTTCTATACAGGACGAAGATCAACAAACGCCATCAACCTCATCATTGGATTGGTTAACCTATTGAAGCTTTTGCCGAAGAAAGTTTAAACACAAAGGGAAGAAGAGTGCAGGATTTATTAGATCATCAGGATATGAAATTGACTTACCAAAGTTTGGATTATATGTAAAAGAAACAAAAGAATTATACTTAAATTTATATGAGTGGTATTATTTGCCCTCTACAGTCCATAAAATACTTGTGCATAGGTCTAATGTCATACATTGCATTTCACCAGTTGGACAGATATCAGAAGAAGCACAAGAATCGCGAACTAACAAATGTTTTAGAGCACACAACACAAAAAAATCTCGCATTCATACTAATACAGATTTAATTACAATGCTTTTAATCACTTCTAACCCATTAGTAAATAGTTACAGAAAATCACCCTGTAAATTGAAAGGGTTCTTATCCAAAGAATGCTCACTAATGTTAAAAGAAAGTTATCACCCTCCTACTCAATTAATTTGGCGTGATAATTTATAATTAAATTTATACTGTTGAGGATTATTCTGAATTAGAGTCTGACCCTGATTCCGATTCTAGTTAGTAATTTTTATATCATATTATTACAAGATTCAGGATTTTTTACAGCCTCAAATAATTACTCTCTTACTATTCAGAATTTTTGGCAGTATTTTTGTTTATTTGCATCTATAATATTATTATAATGGCAGGGTTTCAGAATTGTAAATCCAATTTTATTTTCCAACCCCTAGAAAACCACCCCCGTTGGCATTTACATTTTTTTACTATTTTTATTGGGTTCTTGCGTACGATTTCAAAATTGTAAAACCGAATTTATCTTTCAACCCCTAGAAAAGCACCCCCACTGGTATTTACATTTTTCTTACTATTTTTAGTGTGTTCTCACGTATGTTATTATTATATTCGCAAGATTTCAGAATTTTAAAACCAAATATTTTTTCAAAACCCTAGAAAACCACCCCCATTGGTACTTACATTTTTAAAACTATTTTTAGTATGTTCTCAAGTATGATATTATTATATTCACATGGTATCAGAATTTTGACACAAAATTTATTTTTTAACCCCCTTAGAAACAACCCCCATAAGGATTATAATTTTTTCACTATTTTCCTATGATCTAACGATTATTTTACGTTCATTGAAGAAGAAAAATAATTTTGTCCACCTAAAAGTTGAAAATTGCCCACTACGCGGGGACTGCCTTGTCATTTAACGCCGGGAAGAATTTCCAGGGTACTTCCTGCGTGCTCTTTCATTGCCTACAGTAAGGTAATCTTGTACCCGTCATGCGCATGCGTATCAGTTGTTTTGACTTGGTGTTTAGCAGATGCAGTGAAGACCTTTCCTATAATGGGACTAACCTACAAAGAAAATGAACAAAAAAATGAACTCTTTTGTTTATGTCTTAGTATTATTATTATTAATATTTTTTATAGTATACCTATTTATGTTATCACAGTCGTGTTTATTTTATTTCCTTTATTTAAAATGCATATATATTTATTTAGTTTTTGTAAGAAAATGTGATAGATAGGATTTCTTTTTTTATGTATTAGTGGTATTTTTCTTTTCCAGAAGCCTATTTACTTTAGCACGTTATCAAGTATTTATTTTATTTTCTTTATTTAAAAAGCATATTGTTCATATGAAGTGTGTTTATTTTTTTGTTTACTGGCAGAGCACAAGAGTCGCCAGTGACAAGATAGAAAGAACTGCCCAGCACGTTCGAAAAGTCAACGCGACTAGCAGGGAGGGAGAGGTTCGGGAGATTAACCGAACGTACTACGAATGAAGTGCCCGGGAAGAAAATACTTACTTATTGCCAAAAGAAAAGTTAAATCGAGGTCAAAAGCGCCAGATATACATATATTATGTCACTAGCGCTTTTTAATCAGTTCAGTGACACTTAGAGTGATAAACAATAATGTTTACGGATAAGTTTACAGTCAAGAAAATAAATGCTGTTATTCTCTACCACAATGGTATTTTTCCGCAACATACAGACGATAAAATAAAAGATTAAAATAAGTATTTAACATTGCAAAGAAAGAAAATGTTAAATTCAATATAAATAAACGTAAATTTGGCGTAATGAAAGTTAAATATTTATGTTATAAAATATCTGACAAAGAAATTTCTATAGATGAAAACAAAATAAATGCTATTGTAGACATGCGAAGGCCAACAATTGTTAAGGATGTGCAGAGATTTTTAGGTCTTGTGACTTATGTAGGTAGATTTATAAAAAAATTATCTCAGAAAACTCAACCACTAAGAGATATCATAAACAAAAATAATGCATTTGTTTGGAGCTATCCTCTAGAGGAAGCTTATCAAAAAAACCAATAAAAGATTATTGTTGATCAAAAGATCCTTCAGTACTTTAATCCTAATAAACCCATTATTTTGTCAGTAGATGCTTCTTTCTAGCCACGGCTTGGGGGCTATTTTGATTCAAAATAATGTAGCTTAATGCACCAAAGTCAAAGGCCAAGACACAGCGTAATTATACGCAGTTTGAAAAAGAACTGTTGGCTATATACTTAAATTCCACCAATATGTTTTTGGAAAGAGGATAACTGTTGAAACAGATTATAAGCCGTTAATATCGGTTTTTAAAAAGCCTCTCACATCTTGTCCAGCTCACTTGAAACGAATGCTGTTATCATCAGAAATCTACGACATTGATCTAATTTATAAACCAGGAAAAGATTTAAATGTTGCCGACAGTTTATCAACATCAAGCATCATTAGAAGAACAAGTTCATAATAATCACATCTCACATGCAATGACGAGAAAAATTAATATGAGCAAAAACAAAATTGATTTTTATTGAACAAGATGTACTAAAGCAAGTTAGAAAATATATAAAAATGCGGATAACCAAATAAAATAAAATATCTGGGGTGGCCCTCACCCAACTTTCCGACCACACCTTTGGCTCAAGGAAGTGCCTGAACACTTTTGCAATTATTCAGTTTTGTAAAGCCTGTACCCTACCTAACGTCAGTTTCTATGACAACGACATTTGTCATACTGATATTTAATGTCATATTATGTCAGTGGCATTGACGTTTGTCAAAATCTGACAATTTTGAATACAGCGACGATGGCTGTGGTTTCTGTCAAACTGCTTCTAAAAGCTTATAGCACCTAAACCTTTCATCCCACTAATCTGCAGATTGGTAGACATATTTAAAGTCAATGAAGGATGAGACGGTATGAATTTAATCTTAATCGGATGAATCCCTCAGAAGACGTATGTAACATTTGCCACTTCCGGTTGTCAGATTGTCACCAAAAACAATTCAGTTCATCCCCTGGCAATTTTAAATATGTATACCAAATTTCAGCCCGACCCGTTGTTCCGTTTGGACGCTATCGTGTTCACAGCCATACACCCATATCCACATACATACATACACACATACATAGATACATTTTCCAGAAATCATTGCAATGGGTGCAGGTGACACCAAAACGCGTACTTCCACTGAAATCTCGAATGTTTTTTAAGATCATCACTAACAGAAAATAATAATTTCCTATATTTTAGACTTATAATACCAGTCTTGGAAAAAGGAAATATTAACTCATCACACTGGTCATTTTGGGAATGTCAAAAAATATACAAAAAGCCAACAGTTTAAATAAAATAAATATGCAAATTCAAACCGAAAAGAGTCTCTGATAAATCCGACAATTGAAAAAATACCCTGGTATAAATTGGTAATTGACATATATGAATTATATGAAAAATATTACTTGCTGATTTTCGATTATTATTCAAAATATCCAGAAATTGTGCATTTAAACAACAAGTCGATTTTTGCTCGGCTTTATGTTCCTGCCATAGTAGTAAGTGATGATGGAAGTCAATTTACCAGCGCGGAATTCAAAAAATTTGGAATATCATGGAATTTTGATCATAAAATTGCATTCCCTCGTCACCAACAAACTAATGATCTTGCGGAAAGAACAATTCAAAGCATAAACAATTAACCAAGAAAACAATAGACAGTAATGAAGACAAAGTCTATAGAAATACGCCTGACGAAATTTCATTCTAAAATAACAAAAAATCTATGCACAAATAAAAAATATTATGAGATACGAACCATAAGTGAAAGAAAATATTTAATGCGTGGCAAAAATCAAAATGTTCCCGCTCTAAAAAGTTCATTTCTTAATGAGAATCTTAGTAACGCTAGGAAAAATAATACTTGTGGCACTAACAGTAATAAAAAAGTTACACGGTATAGTAGAATAATTCGTTCACCGAATAGATTTATTTTCGGTTATAGCTAACATAATTTAGTTAATCAAATCGTTAAGTTGTCAAAAAAATAATAATAATTGTCCAAATAAGAAATAATTGTATTGTATTTATATACTAACTTAGGGTAATTGCACTGTATATAGTACAAAATAAATAAATTAAAAGAAATAAAATAAAAATAAATAAAAAAGAGAGGGAGATGTCATAATAATGTAACTATATTCTGTAACCTTGTATGTATATACAGCCCTCTTGCATTTCATTTTTGGGTTATGCACGAACAACTGTCAAGAAATAAAATCACTGAACTGGTTTTTGTTTCTTGAGTTGAAACTAGAGTTGATATATTACAAACTTTTCAATACCAAATAAAAATAAAATGGTCTGTAAAGAGTAACGAAAATACAATCATTTTTTTGTCTACAAACACTGACTTCTTTTTTATAACTCCTAAAAACTACTTAATTGATTCCGCCGCACCATGTGTAATGGGAATGGCGACATCAATTTTAAGTAGCCCTTGTAGTAGTTTTGAGAGCGGTTTGTTCCGCTGGACCTAGGCCACTGTTATCCCTTTGCGCCTTGCTTACCCACTTACCTTATATACACTGTGGGCAAAAAAAAAAACGGTAAAAATTTTTAATTACTTGTATTTCCAGTAATTTTTATTAAATACAAATATTTCTTTAAAAAACGAATGGCATATAGTTTGAACAATCAAAGCATACCATATTCACAATAATCGAATGTTTCAATCCAATGTTATGTTATTTTATGTGTGACTATGCATGATTTTCTAATAATATCGGATCAATTAAATGTGAAATGTGGTGTATTGAAGTTAGTGGGCAATGAAATGGTTTTATTTGTTTGGTTTTAACAAAATGGTCAGTACAGATTTTATAGACTCGTATGCAGGATGTTTTCTTTTACCGGCATCATGGAATCTCGATTATGTTATAAGATACGAAGTGACTTAATTTGGAGTAATTTTCACTTGTTCTATGTTACGTTACTTATGGTTATGCAAACGTTGAGTTTCTAATAAGATTGTTAAATAAATTCTGTGTAATGTTTTTTAACCAATGTTATTTTTTATTTGTTTGGTTGCTTAGGCAACGTTTGTTAGTAACTCTCATTTTAGTTTTGTTGAGTGCTGGAATCAGCTGCCTCAGAACCAAATAGCTTTAGCGATTAGACAGTGGCGATTGGACTGCAAATGATTGTCGAAAAAAATGGTGGTCACATTGAGCCCTATTTATACTAATTTTTTATAAGCAATTAGTTTTTAAAGAAATATTTACGACCATTCTTTTTGAGTGTACTTTTTTAAGGTCTCGCGTGCAGATAAATTATCGTATTGAAATAAGTTTTTAATAAAATGTCTATCTTCATTGGTTAATTGCATCATTTTCTTCAACAACTCAATCTCAACAAATGACTTATGAATGAAATGACTTAGTATCTGTCGTTGCCTAAGCAACCAAACAAATAAAGAAATCACATTGCTTAAAAAAATGTACCCAGCCTTTATTTAACATTAAAGTGACATTATTAGAAACTCAACATTTACATAGCTATAAGTAACGTAACATCTCCTATGTGAAGTTAGCCCCCAGCCCCCTCTTATGGGAACTTACGCGTATCGAAAAACACTAATTACTCCACTGTCTTAAGAGATACCGCAATGAAACTAATACTGTTTGAAAGAACGTTCTTAGGCCAAATCAAAAGTGGAAATGTCCGGTCTCAAATATGTAAATTAGTACATGTAATTAATAAATACCTTCCGTGATGTCAAGAAAACTTCGTAAAAATCGCGATGTTTGAGAGCCTGTATCTCGCTGATCTATAGTTCAATTTTAACAAAATAAACGCCATTCGATTCCTTATTCTTTTTACTGTTGATAACTGGAAATGCCCGGTCGCAAATTTAAAGGGCTGAGGTAGTACAGGTGAGCGACCGTCGCCGTGCTGCGGGAGAACCTGTGTTTGACTTCCAGCCCCCCTCTTATGGGAACTTACGTGTATCGAAAGACACTAATTACTCCACTGTCTTAAGAGATATCGCAGTGAAAATAACATTATTTGAAAGAACGTTCTTTAGCCAAATCAAAAGTGGAAATGCCCGGTCTCAAATATGTCAATTAGTATATGCAATTAATAAATACCTTCTGAGATGCCACAAAGATTTCGTAAAAATCAAGATATTTGAGAGTCTGTATCTCGTTGACCCATTGTTCAATTTTAAAAAAGTAAACGCCATTCGATTCCCTAATGCCTCTACTACTGATATCTGGAAATGCCCGGTCGCAAATTTGAAGGGCTGAGGTGGTACAGGTAAGCGACCATCGCCGTGCTGCGCGAGAGCCTGTGTTTGACTTCCAGCCCCCCTCTTATGGGAACTTACGTGTATCAAAAAACACTAATTACTCCACTGTCTTAAGAGATATCGCAATAAAAATAGCGCTCTTCGACAGAACGTTCTTTGGCCAAGTTAAAAGTGAAAATGCCCGGTTCCAATATTGTAAATTTGTATATGTAATTAATGAATACCTGACGAGATAACCCGCAAACCTTGCAAAAATCAGTATCTTTGAGAGACTATATCTCTGTGACCCGTTGTTCAATTTTAACAAAACTGATAACATTTGATTCCCCATTCTCTGCACTATAGAAGTTTGGAAATGCCCTCTCTAATTTGAAGGGCTGAGGTAGTACAAGTGAGCGACCATCGCCGTGTTTCGAGAACGCTGACGTTGTACTTTCAGCCTCCCACTTATGGAAATTTACGTGTATTGAAAACGCTAATTACGTGTTAAGAGATGCCGTAATGAAAATAACAGTACGAGTATTAAAAAGAACGTTCTTTAGTCAAATAAAAAATGGAAATGCCCGGTGCGTAATTAGCATTCGTAAATAATGAGTTTCTCATTAACCATATTATCAAATTTCGACTCCACAAACTGCCGATTTTCCTTCGAGTTATACATTTTTATAGTTTAGAAGCAGATCCATTTATGAAACTGTTAAAATAGAATAAATAATGTTACAGTCAATCAAATACGTCGATATTTGGTGACTCTTTTCAACAGTGTTACTACCTTCATTATAGTATCTTTACAGTGGAGTAATTAGTGTTATTCAATATACGTAACTTCAACACATGACGACGGTCGCTCAGCTGTACCACTTCAGCCCTTCAGATTTGCGACCGGGCATTTCCAAATTTCTATAATGGAGGAAATGGCGAATCGATTGGTTTTAGTTCTGTTAAAATTCAACAATGAATCAACAAGACAGTGCTTTAAAAATCCCTATTTTTGACAAATTTGTGGGTCACCACATTAGGTATTCATTATTCACTAATTTTAAAATATACTAATTTAGATATTCTGGACAGGGCATTTCCATTTTTAACTTGACCAAGGAAAGTTCTTTCGAAGAGTGTTGTTTTCATTAAGGTACCTCTTAATGCAGTGGAGTAATTAGTATTTTTCGATACACATAAATTCACATAGTATGGGGGCACAAGCGCTCTCGCAACACGGCCACGGTCGCTCACCTGTACTACTTCAGCCCTTTAAATTTGCGACCGGGCATTTCCAGATATCAAAAGTAGAGGCATCAGGGAATCGAATGGCGTTTATTTTGCTAAAATCGAACAATGGGTCAACGAGATACAGACTCTAAAAAATGTCGATTTTTACGAAATCTTTGTGACATCTCAGAAGGTATTTATTAATTACATATACTAATTTACATATTTGAGACCAGACATTTCCACTTT
>OZ020222.1:21366573-21401573 GCA_963971325.1 Aphodius granarius | reverse complement strand
AACTATCTTTAGGAACGTGCTCAACTTGTATAATAGTATCAATAAATTTTACTTTGACTCTGCTCAAAACTAAAACAAAGATTTCAAATTGGAATTATGATAGGGTTTAGTTTATAGAACTGTGTACTTGAATCAATAGTTTGTGCAAAACTCTCAATCCCCTCTAATGTCTGCTTGGAGTCTGAACTACTGGGTGACTCCTGTTTCATACATTCTTGAGCCAATTGCATGGAATTAGTCATAGAACTCCACATGGACTCAAACATGGATGCAGCTGTATGGACAAACAAAATATTTAAAAACAACACAATTATGGGTAACTACAATTTACAGCAGCGTTCTTCAACCTTTTTACCGCTACCACACCCTTAAAGGATTGTTTCTCATACAGCGGTACCCCAAGATATAAAGTGTGTCCAGGAAAGTCTGCACCATATGGGCAAATTTTTTATTATCTGTTTCTCAGAAAATTTTATTTTTTATGAAAGTTTCTTAGATATTTGTTCAAATTTCCTATAATACTTGCGATTTCGATAGCAATTCCAGCGCTTCTTTAAAATCATTGAAAATATTACCATTTTCTTGGTTCGCTTATCAGTTTTCACCCAGTAAATATCAAAATATCAAGCAATACGCAACACAGGTAAGTAAGATAGCTTCCATTGACTTATTATTGGTGATTGTGTGTGTGCTGATAATACTAATTTATCAGCTGTTCACATATTTGTATGGTATACACCTCAAAAATATGGCGAATCCGAAAGGAAAGCATAACAGCGGCGTGAAATTGTTTTATTAGTGGGTATACTCTATGCATTTCCACAATGACTTCTAATTTTTATGGTTTACTTGTGTATTGCATGATATTTTGATATTTACTGCGTGAAAAATCATAAGCGCACCAAGAAAACGGTAATTTTTGTAATGATTTTAAAGCAGCGCTGGAATCTCTATTGAAATCGCGAGAATTGTAGGAAATTTGAACTAATATATCAGAAACCTCTCAAATTATGACTCGTTGCTCAAGTCAAAAAGTCGACCTAATGATGGCTCGTATCTCAAAACACGTGTATGTTAGGGCATTTGTATCTCAAGGTACCAGTGTACTTTATATAGTCAACTCATCTTTACCACAAAATAAACCTGATATAATTTTTTGGAAATGAAACAATCACGTGGTTTACTTTTTTCATTGGTAACGTAACATATGGGCATGCCAACATATGGGTGGGGCGAGTGGTTCTAGCGGTAGAGCGCTGCTCTCCTGCTAGGAAGTCTTGGGTTCAAATCCAGGCATCAGCCGAAGATCCTCGTCCCATCGCCTTTCGCAAGAGGCGTTAAACCGTGGGTGCCGGCAACCAGTTGAACACCTCTGGTTGTCGTTATCAAACAGTATGAAATGGGTAAGCGCAAAGGGCCAAGACTGGCCTAGGTGCAGCGGAATAAACCGCACCCAACTTACATACATACAACATATCAGAAACCATTTAAGGTGAATCATTTCAAATCATTAGGCGCTCCAAAATTTTTCTCAAATAGTAAAAATTTAATAAAAAAGAAGCGAAAAAGTTTTTCTGTCATAGGTGGCTATGATTTGAAATCTGAGCGTAATTAATTCTAAGCAACATTCCCAAATAAAACTTTTTGATAATATTAATATTCCAAGTACTTTACTCTTACGCCCGTTTTACATTTTTTTAAACACCCAGTATCTGGTGCAATATTTTAAAGATCTTATGATGGTATTCTTGATTTCAGACCTACCGCCAACTTCCATAAAGAATAACATTTTCTGAGAAATGGATAATAAAAGATTTTCTCATATGGCGCCGACTTTCCTGGACACACTGTACATATATTTTATTAACCCAGATTAAACAACACAGACGCATATTTTTCACATTTTAAAATTTTTCCCGCGCACCCCTAATGATGTCTTGCGGCACACTAGGGTGCCGCGGCACACCGGTTGAAGAATGCTGATTTACAGGCTAAATGTTACATACCACTTTCATTTCGTTGCTTTGGTTGTAATGTCAGTTTTAGCCCTCTAACTTCTACAAAACTGGAATCTTTTAAAATTGCTGCCCATGGTACTGTTACAGTTAACTTTTCTATATAACCATCGACAAATTCCATGGGCCAATTTTGCTGATCACCTAGCTCGTTAAGTGCCTACAAAAAAAAAAAATGAGAGAACTTGAACAAAAAAAAAAAACACATGTAATGGATAATATGGTTAGTGTACAGCACAGTTGGCACAGTTAGTCAAGCAGCAGTTGTCAAATAGTTGGCATAGTTCATAACAAGTACCTTAGTTTCAAAAAATGCATTATGTTTTAAATTACTTGTTAAAAATTATTTATTTCATAATCCAATCGCATTTGTCGTAGGTACATTGAAATAACAAACAGCGTGCATCCCTCGACACCAGCTGCCCAAAATCTATAGTCTGTCTATAACAACGGCAGGAGTGACCGAATGTAGGGCACACACCAAATGAACACAAAAACCTCCAGTGCAATCAACAGAAAACAAAATTGAGCATAAATGTTCAGCAGTTATTGGTGCACACGGTGCATAAATATTGATTTGATGGAGAGTGTATCCATTACTATCATTACTATAACATAAATACAATAATGCAAAAATTAAGTTTCAGCTGTCTTTGTTTACGTCTACTGAAGCACGTGTCAATAACGTGGTGTAAATGATTGCGACGCATTAACCTACCTGCACGTCAAGGCTGACATTCTCGACGGTCCCCGTTCCATTGTGTCTATCAACATGCAATTGCAACTGATCTATAGTCAATTTTTCTTCGAAGAATTGTCCGAGGTACCTCTGAAGAAGGTACATAAATACCCTCTTTGATATACCATCAGGCATGAATGTCCACGGCATGCTCATGTTTCATAAGTTCACTTCATATAAATCACAACAAACCATCACCTTTGTTTTGATACAGCACGCTGGAATAACGCAGTCTGACAAATGCTTCGCAACAGTCAGCTGGCTGGCTCCCTACCTTCTCCAATATGTCCGCACATGCGCACAATCAAAGGCACTGAATCTATTCCACGGAGTAGCTCTCGGGAGGTTGAACTCCGTACTAAGGATTGGATTTTGATAAGCCTCGTATATGTATGTTCTTAAAATTTATGCAATTTTATATTGGTGTTGTTGATTATAAATTATAAATCCGAAATTTAAAAATATTTGAAAGATAATACAAAAATATTAGCCAAAATCTAAACAAAAATTTCCTGGTGCAATGTAACACTGAATATTCTGAAATGTGTTACTTCTTGTGTATATACGTACCAGAAATTTTTTTAGGTTATAGAATCCAAAGAATTTTGACATAAATCATGCAACTTTTTGTCGTTGAAATTCTGAACACCAGCACATAATTTTCTTAGGTTTTAGTGGCTATTTCAGGCAACCATTGTGGCGTACTAATATACTTTTTATTGTGATAAGTAGCAAAGTTAGTATATATAATGCGCCCTAGACTTGAAAGTTCGTAATTAGTATAGGTAGATAAAATATTAATAAATTGTGTCTAACTGTGAATGTGTGACAAAAATGGTTTACTCTATAGTGAATGACTCAGTCATCAACTAGTTCTTAATTAAACTATTAATTAATAAGAAGGGTTAAAAGATTTGTAAGGACCCCCAAATACTGTTAGCCCGAGGCCTCCAATGCGGGCGGTACCAGCGGTAGGCCCTTGCATTTCAGACATGAACCGAGATTTATTTCACATTATTTGATGAGATGAGACAACTGACATCTAGGTCACTCTCTAGTTCCGGCAGGATTATATACTCTGTCCCAACTCTGTCCGCCAAAACTTTGCAGTATAAAGGTGCTTGATATTATTATTTCCCTTGCTTTGTACAGTTATATTTAGCCCTGACTGTGATAAATTCAGTCTCATAAATGTAGATACCTACAATGCACATAATAAAAGTATAACATTTAGTTTTTAGTTGACACAATGTGATACCTTTATGTCGTAACTAGCACACAGATGGCACACAGTTTGTACACAGTACTGCTGGTACTGCACTTTGTTATTGTTGTCGTAGGGTATAGATTAGAGTTGGGCGACGTCGTTCCTTTTGCGAACTCGTTCCTTTAAAGAACCGAATCCGCCGGATTCGTTCATTTCTTACTAGCGGCCACTAGCGGCTACACGGCTCAGGCAGCGCCAGAGCGCCTCACTATCATTCCTTAGGAGTGGGAGAGAAGACGGGCAACTTAAGAATGTTCGCGCCAAGGCATATAAATATTAGGTATGCTCGGATCGTGAACGCATTTGGTACTGCTTGGCGCATTTATCTTTTGAGCGTCATAAATCACGTGACCAGTTCGTTCAGTTTGTGTACAAACATTTTAGTTGACTGTTTTTTTTTTGCTTACTTTAGTGTTGTTGTTGGTTAATTTCGTGTTTGTTTGGTTAGTTTTATTTTGTTTTTAGTTGTTGTGTTATTACGAGGTAAATATATGAAATATATCGACATGAAATAAATCCTAACCTTCAAATACATTCGACTTAGAGTACTAAATAAGGTAATAAGTCAGAATAATTTCAAAAGAAAAAATAAATTAAAGAAGTTTGTAAAATAATAAATTACTTTTATTTTACCTTCCTCCTTTTAATTATGGTATTATCAGGCTGATTATGTACAAAAACTTGCTAAAATTTAGCAATTGTTGCTAAGAAATTTAAAACCGTTTCCAAGTGATTAATTAGCATTTTTCTTTACAGAATCGGCCTTATAACTGCTAACTGCTATAGGATATTGCACAAAAAAAACTTACACTTTTAATGCATGTCAAATACAGTAAAATGACCTTCTTTTAACAAGGTTGTAGAAAAGGTTTATTTCTGTACCTATTTCATATAAACAGTATCAGTAATAATAATTAATTTGTAAAGCTGAGTTTAAAATATGCCATTTTAGTTTTATTATAACAAAAAAATAACGATAGAACTACTTGTATAAGTTAATTTAATATCTATCAGGTAAGTTTGCACAGCTCTTTTACTTCAGGTTTAATGGTACTCTGTATTTAGTATTTACGGTCGAATAGCCGTTTTAAAAAGCGCGCCAACGAATTATCTATTGAGCGTCATATCCGCCTGCGTATAAGCATACCTAACATTTATATGCCTTGGTTCGCGCCACCTGTTTTATTATACTTAAGCCGCGTATCCATTTAGCGCGGCAACGTTCGTTGGGTTGCCGCGCATAGTCGATACCATACCATGCGCGGCAAAGCGAACATTGGCGCGCACGAACTTGCCGCGCGTCGATCCGAAAGAAGGCGGTCTTTTGACCCGCGGCAAAGAGATTTTAGTTTGTTTGGCGCGGTTAGTTGGGACGGACATTGCGGCAAAATGGATAATGAACAATGTTTGGTTCTGATTGAGCAGTACAAATCCAAAGAAGTGTTGTGGAATTCGAAAAGCGCAAATTACCACAATAAAAGGTTACGTGAGGATGCATGAAAGGAAATTGTTGAATACATGTGTAGAGGTTAAAAAAAAAGATGACGACCTTATTGGCGTCATTTCGTAGAGAAAAGTCGCGAATGAAAAAGTCGTTGATAACGGGGTTCTGGTAAGTATGTACATATATTTATTAATTTCCATATAATATACAGCATATATGATCTGCGATTTAACATTGATTTACAGGTGCCAGTGCTATATATGAATCGAAATGGTTCGCATTTAAGGAATTTGAATTTATGACCAATAGAGAGGTTCCCAACGAGACTGTAGATACTTTGCCTGATGTAAGTATTTTTACAAAAATATCACATTGAATTTGGTACCGATCGCAACATATGTTTTCATACTCTATAGCAGAATTTTATTACTACCAACTTCAATAATTATTTTGCCAAGGAATTGCATCGTTTTCAACAAAGTGTCTTGCGAGATGCAAACGTTTTTCTTTGGCTGTGTTTCCTGTTTTTCGCGCAGTGATCTTAAGTGGTTGTAGCATTGATGATTCACAGTCATTTCTCCATCGACCTGGAATGACTACTCCGTTGTTCTCCCTGTCAACACTGTCTGCCGACGTGTAAAGACTACGTGAATTTGGTTGCTTTCTGAGAAAATTTTGTAAATATATAGTAGCCATAACAATTTTTTTGGCTCTTTCCGGTTCGAGTAGTATTGGCTTTCGTAAAACCCCAAAAACGGAACTTATTAATATTATGCCAAAAGCATTCTCAACTACTCTTCGTGCCCGCGACAGCCTATAGTTGAATACTCGTTCAATAGAACCTTGGTCAGGGTTTCCTGGGAATGGTGTGAGAGTATATTCATTTAATGCGAATGCCCTGTCACCCAGAATATAGTAAGGAAGTTCAATTGCATACGGTACTTGAAGCACTGCTGGTGGAGGAATGTTTAAAGTTTTTTGTTCCAATTTCTTATATAATTGAATATTTTTGAAAACACCGCTGTCAGAAAGCCTCCCTTGACATCCAACATCGACATAAAGAAAATTGTAGTCTGCATCCACAACAGCAAACAAAATAAGACTGAAGAAATGCTTGTAGTTGTAGTATTCTGTGCCAGAGTTGATGGGTGCTTGTAACATGACATGTTTTCCGTCCATAGCTCCGATAACATGTGGAAAATTCCACTTTTGTTCGAAATTTTGTGCAATACTTAGCCATTCGTCTTCTGAATTTGGAAGCTGAAACAATACAAGACATTTTAAATTTAGTATTTTTTTTTTTTAAGGAAGAAGAAGTATCAGAAAAGGACGACAACTTGGAACTGGAGAACAGCGCAGAGAATGCCGCTGTGGGTGGTGAGGTTACTTCAGTAAAACAAACACCCCGTCGTAAAAGACCCCGTACAAGCGCAAACGTTGAAGCTGACGGAAATCAAAAAATGTTGCAAGACGCCTTTGGCATGCTGAAATCAACGACAAATGCACCTACGGACTCTTTTTTCACGTATGGGCAATATATCGCCAACGAACTGAGAAAGTATGATGCAACCACACTGACACATGTCAAGCATGCTATAAATAATATAATTTTTAATGCAGACTTGGGAAAGTACTCTGCACAATTCGGCCACGGTTACAACCATGTTACAACCCGCCTGGACCAACTCCATCTCTACCTCCCACAGTGACATCCCCACCAACGTGCTATGACCTAGACCTAGAAAGCTTCATATCACTTACCATCACTTACCTAATATTCAATTCAGCTATTCAGCTAATTCAGCTAAATGTAATACCTTATTTCGTATTTGTTTAAGTTAGGCAAAAGTTAAAGTTTCGTTTAATTAAGGTAAATAAAAACTTACGCATAGCAGTTGTATTAATTTGACTTACTTGAATATATTCCTTCATAGCCTGGATTATAGCATCGCAAACCTCAGGAACTATTCGTGATATGCTTTGTTTAGACACTCGGAAAAGGTATTGCAGACTTGTGTAAGAGTCCCCAGTAGCTAGGAACCTCAAAGTTATAGCCAACCTTTCCCTGGTTGTAATTGCGTCTCGTAAATGGGTATCCATTCTTTTTATGCTTGGGTCGATCAATGAAGTTATTAAATCGAAATCGGATATCGACATTCGAGTAAAATTTTTAATTGTATCTTCAACTACTTCAAATGTCATATCTTTCATTAGTCTACCTATAGTTTCCCTTCGTCGACCGCGGTCGACGATACAATTCTCTCCTCCACCAACGCACTTTCCATTTCGGTTTCTTCTTATTTCTTTCGATAATTTTGTAGATTAGTATAAATACTGCCGCTGCGATTGCTGTATTCATGGCGCCGCTTTCGATGATAGAACTGAGCGATCACTCTCGAGCATGGCGTTACGTGCAACACCAAATAGTCCACACACACATTGCAACGCGTAACACAGCGAACTAGTTTGCCGCGGTCGAACTGATACGCGTTGCAGCCGCGCTGAATGGATACGCGGCTTTACGCTTACATTGGAATGCTCGTAAGATTGCATACGCTTTAGACTGTGACTCGATGCTCCGAGATGGCTCCGAGTTTCGACCGGACGAAAATTTTAACAGTTAGAACGCTCACAGGGTGGTCGTGCTTGCGTTTATGGGTTGTTCGTTGTCATTTTTATAGTTTATAATACCTACAATCATAATGGTTTTCCAATGTAGTGAATGTAAAAGAGTTTAGCACCGGATATAACCTAAGAAAACATGCGAATAAATTCCATCCAGGTAATCACGATATCTTATATCTTTGTTGATTTTCATAATTATAATCGCTGGCTTCTTGTTTCCGTTTGTAGACAAAGTTAATGTCATAATCCCCAATAAATGCTACCCTCATAAGTGCTCGGTGTGGCAAGAATTTTACAAATTTATGGCACTTTAATTATCACAAAAGGAAACATGAAACTCCTTCCCAGAAAAAATGTGTCTCTAAACGCCAGTGTCCCGTTTGTAATATATTAGCAACAAAAGCAGATCTTCTAGCTCATGATATTCACATAACCACAAATATCGAATGAAGGGTTCCTAGTATGGAAAAACCAAACAGAAAATGTCTACAGCACGGTTTGTGAAAGAAAGAGAGAATAAAAATCAAAACGTCACGACATATGTCTGTCACAGATCCGGAAAGTACATTTCAAAAAGTCAAGGCAAAAGACATCTGAAAATACAAGGTACAAATAAAATTGGCGGTTTTTGTCCAGCATCCATCAAAGTTAAGGTAGTTGGAAATGAAAAGTACAAGGTAATTTATATTGATACACATGTTGGACATGAAAATGAGTTGGGACACCTATCTTTATCTCTACAAGAGCGGGAGGCACTGGCTTCGAAAATGGTGTTAAAAATTCCATTTGATGAAATACTCGATGAGGTCAGAGATTTAATATATGGTTCCCATTTAGAGCGAGAACATCTTCTTACAAAAAAAAGATTTACATAATATTGAAAGGTGTTTCAACTTGCAATCTACTGTAGTTCATCACAAAAATGACGCAGTTAGTGTTGACGCGTGGGTGGCCGAAATGGAAACAACGGGTTGCGTTTTGTTTTACCAGGCTCAAGATGTGCTATCAGTGGAGAATTCAGAGTTGAAAAAAAAAGATTTTTTACACGTAATTATGAATCCAGGTCAAGAAGAAGTTTTGAAAAAATATTGTTCAGACTCTATTTGCATCGACGGAACTCACGGCTTAAACCAATATAATAATTTCGAACTGCACACTTTACTCGTTATTGATGACATAAGGGAAGGATTCCCCTACGCGTTTCTCATTTCAAATAGAGCCACACACTGTACCGCGCGCCGTCTTCTCTCCCACTCCTAGGGAATGATAGTGAGGCGCTGCCTGTAGCCGCTAGTCATGCGCTAGTCTCGAAAGTCGAGACGCGTCGGAGTGGGTGCGAACTGCGAGTAGACGATGCGAGCGTAGTTTTCTTCCAAAACGTACGCCACATAGGCCGCGTTGGCAAAGTAAATTGTTTTACTTTAATACTGTTTGAATATGCGGGAAGAAATAAACACCTCTTTTATGAGAAATATAAGTATATTACTGCATTGTTGTAAACTCTTTCAAATTTTGATTTCAAAAAATATTTTCTACTTTACTGTAGCTTAATAGATTCCGCCGCTCTGAAATTATTTGTCCAGTTTAGCCGATACGGAAGGGGGACCGGACCGCCTGTGTAGGGTCGGGTCATCGGTTAGTTGGTTCCAAATGTGTGACAGATGGCGCAAGTAAGTACTGCCAACATAGGTATTTGTGCCCTGATGTGCCAACCTTTGATAACTGTCAGTTAAATTTTAAATTTCGAAATTTAACGTATTATAATAATGCTAGCATTGCAAAATGTTCAGGTATACATTACTTTGTCGTACTGAAGCAAAATTGCTTTGATACGACAAAGTAAAATAAGTCAGATAAAATAAGTCAGATGACAATCTGTTATCACAATCAACTCTATCTGAGTATTTGTGCACACGAAATGGGTGTGGCTAATCACAAGCGTCAGCCAATCAAAACCCGTGAGCAACCAAATCGTGTACACGAACCTCAGAAGAGTGCATTGTGTTTCCTACTTTAGCCGGGAATCGGGATAGGGATCGAAACGAAATTAACGCTGTTGATTGGAGCAAACGGCAGGCAGATCTACACTGGCGCAAATAAACTTGTCATAATTTGACGTTTGTTTGAATTTCCTATAACATAAATACTATAGTTACAAAGCGTTACTATACAGGGTGAATATTAAATGAGTGCAATAATTTCTAGGGGTTATAGATCTTGATAATTGGAGTAAAAAATTCAAATACGCTTTTTCTCTAAGTGACACCAGTATTGAGTAATTAATTATTGAAAATGCAGAATTTATCGACGCATGTTTTTAGAAAGGGTAGTAGCGACTTGACCTAGAGCCTGTGGCGAAACAGCTGACAGCTGAGCGAGGTGAAGGACAGTGCGTGCTTTAGTTTACGCTCTGCAGTTGTTTCTGTTTATCGGGTTTCTTGGTAGTTATTTTGTGGTTTTTTGTTTGAAAATGGACAATTTTAGTAGTGGTGAGTACGTGGACACTGGACATGTTACTTGTTTATGGTGAATGCAGAAAAAATGCAGCGGCCGCTCGAAGACTTTATTCGCTACGATTTAGAAACCGGTACGTCCCTACTCCCTAACTTTTTGTATTTTTGCCTAACCATGGAGGAAGAGGCCGTCCACGCGATCGTAATATGAGTGCTGAAATTGTGCGCGATGACATTGAACGCCGCTCTTTATGTGCAAATTGGAGGCGACGGGCAGAAGCGTGTTTGGATGAAACCGGGGCGCACTTTCAGCAGTTTCTTCTTTAAAATGTTTAGTAAGTTTACTGTTAAATCATTGAATACATCGTTATTTATACGCATTTCGTGAGCTTAGCGTGCTACAGATAGGTAGGTGCGGGCTAGTTTTCGACGGAGTACTACACATTATGAAAACATGTGAGTAGCGGCAATTGAATTTTCAACTGCAAAATTTTGAAAAATTTTATTAAGATTTTTTGTTCCTCATATTGAGTTACATCACCCCTCCAAATTATTGCACTGAATTAATATTCACCCTGTATAGTCACCGTGCCGGCCAGTGTAAATCTGGCTTGCTAAATCCCGCCCACCACTGCAGTTTCACTGAACAGAGTATAGCTGCAATCGCATTTTGAAAATTTGATGCTGCAATTTTTGTCAATTTTTGATATGACATGTGATCGCCCAGTTGTAAAACATTCCAACGTTTTGTAATGAATTTCGCATTTTGTGTCAATCAAACTGACTTTACTATACAGTAGTAAAGAGTAGTAGTGATTGGAGTGGACGACAATTTTTCCATAAAACGAATCAAATCGTTTTAGTACCATCACTATTTCTTTGGGTATCGTGAGGATGAGTGCATCAATAGCTACATTAAATTAAAACTGTTTTAATAACATAACTGTCATGGTTAAAAGCAAATTGAAATGAAATGTTCCGGTTTTAGCACAACTTTAATGATTTAGGCTACAACAAAAATCGCTGGCGACGAAGCTGCGACGGTCGCAGAATATAGAATGAGGCGCGGCAGAATGTAGCTCGACTGTGCGCTTATACCTATGCAAAACGGTTAGTTTAATTTTTTGGTTTCTCGACTGACGACCCACAAACGTCACTTGTCTGTCCGTACCCTTAGAGTTCGGTCAAACCATTAAGATTTAAGATTATGTTATATCGTTCATGAAGAGTAATTGTCCATAGCCCAGAAATTGAGAAACGTCCACTTTGAGGAATATATCAAACATTTAACACCTTCATTGGCTACTGATTATCCATTACGGAAAGCCACAATACGACTCAGATCACCCAAAATAAGCCAGATGGGAAATGAGCACGCAGCCCCAAAGGGAAGGCTGAAATACATTCGCAGAACACCTGCAAAATGTATTTCAACCGTTCCCACCCAGTGCAAATGCATATGAAGCAACCGTCGTCCAAAGCACATCTACGACCACAACAGCCAATCACAGCTACCCCAATCGCCCTTCCAACCAATAGACTTTCACTGCCTGCCCCCAGGTACCTACAAAAACCCTTACACATACGCACACACGTTATTCTCATCGTAGCTCCCTCAGTGTTATGTCTTGAAGATGCCTTTATCGTCATTGACGCGGTTTTCTCCCGGAAATCCAGAACTTAGTGACCGCAGAAGTCTCCTATCTCAACTTTATCCTATTGTTTATACCTTGGATAAAGGAATATCAGTACTAACACCAGAATTACTATAGTGACACCTATCCTATAGCAAATGGAAACGCGCCATTGATCTACGTATACTGGGGATTGTTTATCTTATCTTGCTTCATAATATATCAATGCTAATATCGACCCATAAATAGTAGGACAAGTTAGAATAAATAGATTTACTAAATCTGACCCTTCCAATTTTAGTTTGGCCAATTTCGAATACCGTTTTTACTAATTTTCAATCTTCTACAGTTCTGCTAATTTTTTGGTGTACTCAAGTGCGGAGTTTATTTGGACTAAAATATCCTCAGTCAACGTCTCCCTGAACAGGAATGCCTTCTGGAATCTGTTCAATAATGTGTTGAGATAAGGCGAAAGAATAGTACATACAATGGTATCATATTATACAAAAGACCAACAATTATATCTAAAATTTTAATGAATACTAACTTAACCCAAATAACTTAAGTTATATATAATAAACAATTCTCTGCCGTCACAGGGGCCATCATCCTTGTGTAGGTGACACATACACACTTCGCAACATTCAACAGCAGGCGATTAAGCCTGCACCACTCGCTGATCCTGTCCAGATTGGACTGCAGTTCGCTTACATCGTCAGCATTCCGGATAACTGAATAAATTTTCATGTCGTCAGCATACACCTGCGTTGGACAGGTTAAATACTGAATGAGGTCGTTAATAAAGATAATGAATAACAAGGGACCCAAATTGGAACCCTGCGGAACACCAGATAATGCCTCAAACACAAACGATCGGTAGCCGTTGAAATGAACATAATTCGTCCTGCCATGCAAATACGAGCCAATCACAACTTCCCCAGCAAGATATTATGAGCTATCGAGTCGAAGGCGCGTGCAAAGTCGGTGTAAATTGCATCAACCTGCCCTCCACCATCCAACAAGCCACAGGTATACTGAGAGAATGAGCACAAGTTTGTGGTTGTTATCTGCCCTTAATAAATCCGCGCTGATATGGTGATAAGTATGACCTGGCAGAGGTATAAATAACCTTACACAACACACCCTCGAATATTTTGGAGAAGTTGGACAATATTGATATCGGTCAGTAATTTCCTATCTGCGATTTATCACCCTTCTTTAGAACCGGGGTAATTCTAACCACCTTCCACGCCTCAGGAAATGACGAAATCTTAATTATCAGATTAAAAATGGACACAAGAGGTGTAACCAGGGCAAATCTCGTATCGTGAACCAGAAAAACAGGAACCATGTCATCACCAGCCGTCATACCAGCATCAGCATCTCTCATACACTCCAGCACGTCACCCCCAGAAACCGCGGTCATCGATATGGAAGGCATGTAGCTAAACTCATTATAAGAACTACCCTAACTTGTGAAATATGCGACAGAAAAGGCATTAGCAAACGCATCCACAATTGATTGTGGCGTCTCAAACAGCATGTCACCACCGCGCACCTGCCCAGGAATACGGGAAACACTTCGCTTTGTATTAACAAACTTCCATAGTTGCTTTGGCTCGGAAAGAATGTCAGTCCGAATGTTACGCAAGTAGTTGGAATAAACATAAAATATGCTCTTGGTCAACGCACGAAGACGCCTAAATTCAAGAAGTGCGCCTTTGCCGCCGGTTTGACTATGCTTTCTTCTTCTTTTTTAGACGCAACGAGCTCACGATCTCTCTCGTAAACCATTGAGGTTGTTTTCTACTCGAATTAATTGATCTAATTTTCGGGACAGATTCCTCAAAGAGCGCATTCAAAACCAAATAAAATCTCTCCACAGCCTCATCAACGTCAGATCATGGTACAGTTTGGCAAAATTTGCTTTCGAAAAATTAAACCGGTAGTTTGAAAAAGATGGAAAATTTGCTACATGTGGATGTTTCACACAATTAAGATTCAGGGACAATGCTGGATAGTAAGAATCTTCCGGAACGATGCAATGGGATGCTCCGCCCTACAGATACCCAACTCAAAATGTTCACTGGCAAAAGCCAAATCAAGAAACCTGTCATTGATATTTGGTATAACGTTACGTTGTTCCAATTTGACCAAGTGGGCAAGGCCACGAATTGCAGCTTCTCTAGGATCAGCTTGTAAATCATTACAGTAACCCGGCAAATTAAAATCATCAATAAGAAGCACCGGATGGTCACGAATCATCGCCCCGAGAGCGTCAAGCACCAATTCAAAATCGATCTATGGCGTATTAGGTGCAATATACAACACAACGAGATAAAAAGTCAGATATCCACCAGTACACCTACAAACAATCATATCCACAAGTGGGGAAGCAGCAGCTATATGCGAGACATCAAGAACCGTAAAAGTGTATGTATTTCTAATTGCCCGCAGCACACCTCTGCCCTTAGAACGACCGACTCCTTTAAACCTTCTATCAGCTCTGACAACTTCATAATCTGAGTGAAAAAGCTCGGCATCCATAACTGAGTGCGACTGACATGACATCACATTAAATGTAAGTGTGACAAATGTTATTATGTCATAGGTAGGGTACAGACCGGCTCTGGATTCACAAAATTGAATAATTGCAAAAGTGTTCAGACACTACATTGTGCCAACGGCGAAGTGGGAAAATTGCGTGAGGGCCACCTCAGATATTTTCTTTTGCTTTTTTCTTCAATTTTCAGAATATTTTTACTTTCCGACTAGTCCCTAGAAGGAAAGTATTGGAATCGACGGAAAAAAAATTCGGGATTTCAGCGGAAATACGCGTTTTGGGGTCCCCTGAATCGATTGCAATGGTTTCTGGAAAATGTCTGTATGTATGTATGTAGGTATGTATGTGTGTGTGTGTGTGTATGTATGACTGCGTTTACATCGTGGCTTTGCATCCGATCAAAAATTATCCGATCGATTCGAATTGGATTAAGTCAATTCAGTTCAATCCCTACACGTCCATCCCGTGAAATTAATTTGCATTAGATCGATAAATCCCTAAATCAATTGGATTGAAAGTTGTTCTAAAGAAAGAGACAGAAAATGTGGCTAATTTCAAACTGTATAGTGATATGTCAACAAGACTTAACCTCTACTGAAAATGAAGAACCTAAAAGCACTAGAGTCCGTTCAAACTAAGAAGGTCACCCTGAAGTTGCAGCGGATTAGGATGCGCAGAGACTAATTTATCATTCAAGGGCGTAGAGTGTTTGGGAGCTTGGAACGCATACATAAAATGTGTCGTGAGTTCGAAACCAAATATTGCGAAATTCTACGTTCATAGTCGTTAATAGTCGAAAAAAAAAATCATTGAAACATTATTTGAAGCTAATGCTAATAAACAATAATGAAATAAATGGAATCTGCAATATCTGCATGTGTGACTATCTTCTCGATGGTGTTTGAGGTTATGTCACATTGTGTCACATGTTGTATGTTGTTTACATGAGACGGTCGAATTATATGCAAAACAGTTCTGATAAAGTTTCAACAAGTCTAGAACAGGTGTGTAAAGTTAGGTATATACACAGCCATGAAGAAAGAGGATAAAAGTACAATTCATAGTGAGAAAGCGAGGTAAGAAAACTTCACAATATTCATTTTTCTTACATTAATTTTGTATTCTATATATTTTAGGAAATAGCGAATTTATTAATTGCCATGGTGAACACTTATGGAGAACATGGGCAATTGTGTACGCCCAAACTAGGGAATTCATATATAACATGGAAATTATTTAGGTGTTGACGAATGATTGCAACTCCTCCGTCATCGATTTATCCAACTTTTGGTTTAGTCGCATGACAACTTCTTCCGGGGGGCTTACACAAGGATCCAAGAACAGATGTTTCCGCTACATCAACTACTTTCTTTGCTTTGTTGCAGATGCAATAATAGGTCAAAATTTAACCCCTTTGTATATCATTTCAGTATTTCATTTTGCTTTTTTAGTTAATTAGTATCTGTATATGGAATTATTTAATAACAACTTTGTAAGTTGTACTTTTATGTTATTGACATAAATATTATTACAAAGCCTGTTATCACTTTATTTTATAAGAAATAAATGTATACATTGCCACATTCTTGTATTATTTTATTACATTTTAACTACTGATGGGCATAATGAAATGATTTGAAGAATCGAGTTAGTGGTATTCGAACGAATGTTCTGAAAATATTTTGTAAATGTTCTCGTTTATTTACCGATTCTCAAAATCGATTAGAAATCAAAAAATCTACAAAATATCACAAATATCACTCTTTACAATGGGTACCTGATATCTTGAATTAATAAGAAATATGCATTTGACTCATATTTTTTATCAAAGCTCTTTCTAATATTGGATAGAGGTTTGAAGCGATTGTAATAGTCGATGCAAAGATTTTTTTATGAAACTTGTATGCAACATCGAGAATAGATTATTTTAAGAATCTAATTATCTCCTTTATTATTTCAGGAATCGATTCATGATAATGCCCTCATCAGTAATCTTAACATTCTTTACTTAATATGCATTTTAAAGTTAGATAAAAATCTTCGTTGATTGAATACATTAAATTTAATGATCAATCTTCAATTGTGTTTTCACGAATCATACTTAACACGTACAGGAATTTCTAATTAAAGCTCCTGGAATGTATATTTCATAAATACTGAGACGACTGTTCTTAAAAATTTTACTAGAGAAAATCTAACCTCAAACATGATTACAAAATTCACTTGAACTGCAATTTATTGTCACTAGTAACACTGGGACATTATATTTTACAGTTTCCAATAGGTCATCATTCCCATGTATACAAGAAAACATGACTTTTGTTGCTTTTCCGTTTTTAAACCCCTTAGGAACGAGCCGCCTCATTTTAGGACGAATCAAGGGCAACAGCTGATTTCTCGCGCATATTTTATTGTCGTTGTTGTGGTATTGAGTGCTCTTCTAAGTTTGAACGGACTCTAAGCCACTAAAAGCGAGACAAAAAGTAGTAGCGGTATGCTGCAATGTTTTTATAATTTGTTGATGTTAACATACACGAACCACAACCTCGCCTTAATGAAGTGGAAGAGGAAAGTAAAGCAAAGAAAATGTTTTGTTGATAAGCATGTGCACTGGCCATAGGCGAGATAAGTGTCTTGAAAATTCCATTTACACGCAGCCGTTTGCCTTCCATTACCCGATTTGTTTCTCTTTGATAAGAGATAAAAATATCGTCACTTCTTGTGACGTCCAAAACTACCGTTTCTTTGCCTCCATGTTATTATTTCCAGGTTATTTTGTACACATAAACAAACTAAAAACGTGCGGCGCTGTGATACATACGCGTCGTTTGCTAATTGACAGCACTGAGCACACTAGTCTGAAATTCGTACGCACGCAAAAGCGCGGTAGGTATACATTTGAATCGTGTTTACACCGACTTAAATCTAGCTTCAATCCGTTAAGCCGCGTTCCCATGGAGCGTGAGACGATAGCGTGAGGCACGCATTCGTGCAATACGCTGTGTGTGAACGTAGTGTCGTGGGTTATCTGCTGACGTCACATGCAAGCGTGGTGCTCACGTCTTGGATTAAACTTGTTTGATTTTCGTCGTGAGTTCGCTAGCGTATATCGGTACAAGATGGCAACCAGTAGTGCTGTGCAAAGTAGGGTTATTAAATTACAAGACAAGGAGACAATGCGGTTTCTCGAATTGTATGCTGCTGAACAAGTGTTATATGATGCAAGCATCGAAGAATACAAAAACCGAGATTTAAGAATGGCAGCAGCTAAGCGAATTTCCGATGAGCTCAATATTCCAGGATTTGGACATAAAGAGGTTATTTCAAAATTTAAAAACCTGAGAAGTTCGTACTGTCAGGAATTGAAAAAAATAGCCGACAGTGAGCGGTCTGGAGCCGGAACTGATGATGTTTACAAACCAAAAATCTTCTGGTTTGAGCTGATGAATTCTTTCATTCACCCATTCGTTCAGCAACGACCCACACAATCAAATCTGGTAAGTGAAATAAAAGTTCATACTTTCGTTTAAAAAACTGTATTTATTTCCCCCTTGGTTTTTGATTAAATAATAATATTTATAATATATAATAGTTATACAAAATAGTATGTTTATTCTACTAAACATACTATATACTATCCTTTTACTGCGACAATGTTTGGCACAATATTCAGCACAGTGACATTGTACCATTAAATGTAATTTGTAATGTGTGTATTTTTTTTAATGAACTACCTTATAATTAAGTAAGTTGAAAAAAAATGGCATGTAGCTGATATCGCGCAGGGCAATTTAACATAATCAATGTTTATACTGAAATGCAGAACTACTCTATAGTTCTGCAGTTGGCTTATCATTCAGTAGTTGCGTTTGCCAGGGCACGGCTCCTTCATTATTAAAGTAATCACGGTACTTATCTCGAATTTGTTGTGCCTGTCGTTGTGGATGTCTCTGGACAGTTGGTGGAAGATTCTGTAAGCCAGTAATGTTTCCTTGACGCCATGATCCAGGGAATATACGATGGTTTTCATCCTCATAGTCAATTAAACCTCTTGAAATGTAGGTGGGATTTCTTTTCCTCAACCAATTGTGCAACGTGCAGCAGGCGAGTACTACTTTGTCCACCGATTGTAATTTTAAAGATATTGGTTTTTCAAACACTCTGAATTTACTCACAAGGATGCCAAAAGTATTTTCTACTACTCTTCGAGCCCTTGAAAGTCGATAATTATAAATTCTTTCTTCTTGGGACATGTTACGCCGACTGTAGGGTTTCATCAAGTACGTTTTTAACGGAAATGCATCATCACCAACAATAAGGAAATCATTTGGCATTGCAAAGTGGTTTGTTTCAAAAGCTTTGTATAACGAGCTGTTTTGAAATATACCTCCATCAGAACCTCTTCCTTTAGCGCCAACATCAACATACAGAAAACAATAATCGGAGTCGGCTAAAGCCATTAATACAGTACTGAAACTACTTTTATAATTATAAAAATCTGATCCAGTAGCGACAGGTGCGCGTATTACAACGTGTTTGCCGTCCAGAGCTCCTACACAGCCTGGAAAATTCCATCGCTGTCTAAACCCATATTCAACGTTTTTCCATTCATCTGAAGTTGCCGGCACCTGAAATAAATTAATAATTAATGTTTTTATTGTAGCTGTTACCATCAAAGACAACAAAATCTCAACTGGAGCAGTCAGAACCGGACCAGTCGCAATCACCATCTCAACATCAAAGTTGTATTGACGATCTCAACGAGAAAGTATCATCCACACCACAAGTCACAGCAGAAATTGAGACACCCAGGAGAACAGTTAAACGACATATTCCTTCAACTGTGTCCAAGCCTTCATCATCAAACGTTAAAAAATCTTTGCATGACCCCCAAATAACTTTCATGTCTGGTGCCATTGAAAAATTAGAAGATATTTCAAATCGTGCTGCACTAATTACAAAAGAAGATAGCTATGATCATTTCGGTAAATATGTTGCATCAATGTTACGTATTATTGGACCTCCAACCGCCATGAAACTTGAAGAAACAATTACTTCTTTGATAACTAACGCAATGTGCCAACCACCAACTCCCTCCAACCAGTTAGCAGACGTAAGAAGCGGAACGGACTCAAATATGAGTGGGTTTTCTGATGACTTTTTTTTAACAAACTTGTAAATCGACCTAAGTAGTCTTAATAACACAGAAATTACCTTATTTTTTAGTTACCTACTATAATAAAATACGTAAAATAAGAAAAAAAAAATTATCTTAATTTACTTACCTCCATAAATTCTTTAAGTGTCTTGTGGATAGCTTCGCAGGTCTCGGGTATGAATTTACTAATTGTGTTTTTTGGAACACGAAATAAAAATTCCAAACTTTTGAAGGAGTCTCCTGTGGCTAAATATCGTAAAGTCACCATAAGTTTTGTTTTAGCATTTACTGCTTGTCTCATATTTGTATCTGATTTTGAAATCAGTGGTGAAATCTGTCCCAGAAGGTAATCAAATTCGCCTTCAGACATTCGTAATAAGTTTTTATAATCCTCACTGTAGGTACTTCTTAGCTCCCTGTCAACCAAATTATGTACCCCCGAATTCCTTTCAAGTATCCACTTTCTAACCCACCATCGTCTTTTCTTCCGTTTTTCTTTCGGTTCGGGGAACCGATTCATCCTTTGTGCTAAAATAGCACCAAAAACCGAGCTCACCACAGCACAAGTTTCGATGAGCAGCTCGTTCATGGTCGACTTTTTGCGATCAACTGAATCACGTTTTCGTTGACACGTCAGTCCGTGTGAACTGTACACGACCCACGTCTGATGGAGTCACTCCAGCAAATTCACGACAGCAAGTACGAAAGCGTGATACACGTTCGTTTTCACGCCTCGTGGGAACGCACCTTTAGAGAAATTCAATCCACCAAATGTAGCGGATTGCCTTTTTTGATTCGATCCGATAAAATTCTCAATCTGCCGTGTTTATGTCGCTGTTTTCTTTCAGATCTGAATATCGGATAACTTTCGATCGGATGCAACGCCACGATGCAAACGCAGTTTATGTCTGTGAACACGATAGCGTCCAAACGGTACAACGGATCGGGCTGAAATTTTGCATACTTATTTAGAATTGCCAGGGGACGAACTGGATTGTTTTTTGCTACAATCTGACAACCGGAAGTGGCAAATGTTACATACATATTCTTAGAGATTTATTCGATTTTGACCAATATTCCAAATTTTCAGATCAGTGGGATGAACGGTTTAGCTGCTAAAAGAGTTTATAGAAGCAGTTTGACAGAAACCACAGTCTTCATCGTTGTGTTGCGAATTGTCAGATTTTGACAAACTTCAGCGCCACTCACATGCCATAACATTAAATATCAGTATGACAATGTCATTATTTCATAGAAATTGAAGTTAGGTGGAGTACAGAGTGGCTTTGACATCACAAAATTGAGTAATGGCAAAAGTATTCAGACATTTCATTGTGCCCACGATGTAGTCGGAAAGTTGGGTGAGGGCCACCCCAGATATTTACTTTCCGACTAGTCCCTAGAAGGAAAGTATTGTAATCGACGGAAAAAAAAATTCCGCGGATATACGCGTTTTGGGGTCCCCTGAATCGATTGCGATGATTTCTGGAAAATGTTCCTGTATGTATGTATGTATGTATGTATGTATGTATGTATGTATGTATGTATGTATGTATGTATGTATTATACACTTATTTACATGCGAGTTGAAATTTAGGTTTTTGTCAATTATAACTCCCAGGTTCTTTACCTCCTCACAAGCAGGGAGCCTAGTCCCGTTTATCGAAACATTCATACACTCAGAAACACCCTTATAAAAGTAACGATTACACAGCAGAATAAAATGAGATTTAGAAGGGTTGATCTGAAGACAGTGCGCCCGTGCTGATATCGTGAGAGCTTCAAGATCTTTATTTATGAGTTCGCAAGCTTGCTCGGCAGAATCGGGTTGAAATGAATAGTATAGTTGAGTATCATCTGCATAGAGATGATATTGAAGATATTTAAGGACGTTGCAAATACGTGACGTGCAGAGCGCAAACAGTAGCGGGCTTAGGCACGAACCCTGCGGGACCCCCGTTGATATGGGAAGATACCGTGATTTTTTGTTGTCTTATACAACTGCCTGTCTTCTTCCATGCAGAAAAGAACGGAACATTTCCACCGCGGATGCCGAAAGGCCACTAGATGTCAGAATTGCTAGCAAAAGGTTGTGGTCTATGGTATCAAAAGCTCTGGAAAAATCCAGAAGTACAAGCGCAGTGCAGAGTCCGCGATCCACGGCGTCCAACACCTTTAGCAGAACGGTGGTACAGCTGAAACCCTGTCGGAACCCTGACTGGTATTCGGGCAACAAGTTATGTTTTTCAACGCAAATACGCAATTGATTTTCCATAGCCTTCTCCAACAGTTTAGATAAAATTGGCAACAGAGAGATAGGGCGCAAGTCTGAGAGATGATCAGCATGAGTCTTCTTCTTTAAAGGAATGACGTGTGCAACTTTCCAAGCTGTAGGGAATACAGAATGTTTCAAACAGAAATTCATCAAATGGGTGACATATGGCAACAAGAACGGAAAGCATAGTGCTAACATTTGTTTATTATAGCCATCATGCCCACCTACATTACCTTTCGGTGATTGAAACAGCAATAGGGATTCCTCTTCGGAAAGTGTTTGAAAGGAAAACTTACGTGCAGTTGGTGCAGGGTTAGTCAAGTAGTGATTAATTAGATCTTTATTATCGTGGTAAAATTTGGGCACTGAGTCCATAAAAAAATCATTGATGGCATCAAGGTTATTGAGATGGTCAGGGAGGCGGTCTTTTTTGTCTCTAGTTGATGTTAGCTTATTCAGTTCTTTCCCAAGCGATTTCGATTGATTGGTAGGTAACATATAGGTTGTTAATATATTCCTTCCTAACCGCACGACACTCACGGGTAACCAGATTTCTCAGCGCCGCGTACTGATCTTTATTTTCTTTATTATTATGCTTTTTGTATAGCTTAAGGGCATAGTCGCGCTGCTCCATCAAAAACCTAACATGATCATTCAATCAGGGTGCAGACGGTTTAGTAATTTTTTTAGATACAAGTGGTATGTGTATCTCAAATAAACGTGTAAGACAGTCGTTGAGAAAGCCAACCTTGTCGTCCGCGTTATTAATGTGGTACATATTTCTCCATGGTATAGTCTTTAAATCATCTAGAAACCGATTATAATTCAAGTTTTTAAATTCTCGATAAGTTTTCATGAAGGGTTCAGATATAGGCTTAATGTATTTATATTTACAAAATATTGTTTCGTGATCTGCAAATTTTTCCGGTAAAATTCCCGCGACAGTTATTGGTAGATCGTTGCTTTTAAGAATCAGGTCTATAATTCCCTCACCACGGGTCGGATTCGTTATTAACTGTTCGAGGTGAAAGTGCAATGAGCCAAAATCTATATTAAAATCTCCCATCACCAGCAGCCTTTCCGTAATGCTCAGATTATCCAAAATTATTTCCTGTAACTCATCCAAAAAATGTGAATATAGCGATCGGTGCGGATTGTACACTCCGCCAATCAAAAGTTTGTCATTACCGTTCCCAATAAGAACCCACATATTTTCAATGGCACCGGTTGTTGAGATTGTTCTATAGGTTAAACTTTGTCTTATATACATACCGACGCCACCGCCGCCCGCCCCTGACCTATCCTTCCTCTCAAAACTATAATTCTCGATCTCAACATATGCTGAAGGAATATCGTGGTTAAGCCAGGTTTCCGTAAGCACAACAACGTCAAGAAGTGAGCATATATTAATATGAACCACAGTGAGTCCCTGTATGCGGGAACGAGCCTGTGGCATTATCTCAAATAAAAAATAAAAAAAAGAACAAAAAACCTGTCATTCGCATCGAGCGCAGCCGTTACACACAA
The DNA here is from genome assembly GCA_963971325.1 of Aphodius granarius. NCBI lineage: Eukaryota > Metazoa > Arthropoda > Insecta > Coleoptera > Scarabaeidae > Aphodius > Aphodius granarius. The sequence continues at coordinate 21,377,873 of OZ020222.1, read as the reverse complement.
AAAATACAGTAGAGCAAAGAAAGCAAACATGAATGTAAACAAGAAAACAAAATAAAATAAGTGACGAAAAAGAGCTAACCTATTACAGCAAAATCGGTATCAAACTTGAAATGCAAATAATGAACAAAACAAAGGGAAAAAAAGAATCCCGCAAGGCGAACAGTCCGAACTATGCACTCACGTCGCGGCTATCGGGAATGTCATCGAAAATGATCGAAACCCCTGATCTCCCGGACACCCGCACCAGTCGAGACACAGATCCTTCCATCATTCGACCATGCTCCCGTCTTACCAAACTTCTGCTTAGCTGCTTTAAGGAGCGATGCCCGATACTTCGTTAGGTCCTCGAAAATAGCGACTCCTTTACCTTTTAGCATCCTCTTCTTAGCCATTAGTGCCATTACTTCCCGCTTATGTTTATAGCTCACAAATTTAAGCAGAATTGGCCTGTAGGTTCCTTCAGCGGCCGGACGCTTTCCCACGCGGTGACATCTATCGATCGATTCGGAATCCAGTTTCATCGCAAGATAGCGTTCGACAGTAGATAGGACAGTTTTCTCCACATTTTCGTTTTGGACCTCTTCCACACCAACAATTATGCCAACAATCCGAATGCTTGCTCTTCGGCTGTACTGTTCCAGCTGGTCCAGTTTTTCTTCTGCGATGCGGAGCTTATCGGCCGTTGCGTTCGATGTCACATGCACCTCCCTGAGTTTCTCATCCTTTTTAGCGATAATATTTTCCAAATTACTCAGTCTCCTCTCGTACTTTGCTACTAGTTCATTAACTATTTGTTGGAATTCGCTCCTTATGGATGATAAAAGTTCCTCCTTCTCTTTCCTGAAGACTTCTGTAACTATCTCTTTAAGTTCATTATTCTGGTCCTTAAGTTGTTGCCTTGTTAACGCCATTGTGCGGTTTTGCAATTCACTATATACCACTTATTAGTACTATTTGCCACCACTAGAAAATTTATTGAGAAAATAACACGGCACGTCTACTCACCTTGCATACTGTTGTTAGACTTGATGTATGACGTATGACGTATGACGTATGTATGTATATATGTATGTATGTATGTATGTATGTATGTATGTATGTATGTATGTATGTATGTATGTATGTATGTATGTATGTATGTATGTATGTATGTGTGTGTATGTATGTGTACACATAGCGTGAACACCATAGCGCCCAGACAGAAGAACGGATACGTATACATATTTAAAATTCCCGGGGCACAAACTGGCATCGCATTGACCGAGCCTGCAAACTGTGACATCGGGGCATTCGTTTAATTGGTGTTTCATCTTCTATATGTTTAGAGAGTTATAATAAATGTGTTAACAATGTAGTTGGAAAGTAGGGAGGCGGCCACAGCAGATATTTTGAATTTGGTATTATATTAAATAAAATGTTCCACTAGTAATATGTCAGATATATTCTAAAAAATATATACAAAAAAAAACACAAAAATATTCTTCCTTCCCGAACTACAACTCCTTACTTATAATAATTAGTAGTGATTTACGTTTTGCATAAAAATTACAAAAACTGAACAAAAGTGTCGATAAATTAACAGAAAAATAAACATTGCCAAATAGACTTAATTGAAAAGTGTAACTTTAGCAAAGTGTAACAGTAAGTGACAGATATGTGACTTGTGCAATCGAAATAATAAGCCTAAGCCACATAATATTAAGGGCCGTTCATCTAAACTAGACATTTAAGAAAGTGGTGCAATCTGGCATTAATAGTTTTTCAGAGGGCAATTTTGAATAATATTTGAATATATCTGTTAATGGATGTTTAGATTTAGTTTTACACCTTTTAGATCTATCAATGCGATTGTAAAAGTGATAGTAAACGAAACTGGAAGTTTGTGATTACTACAAGTGGACATATATTATAATTTTTGACATTCATGTCGCACTTTCTAGTACCACTTTAAACCTGCATTGACAGATTGGGATTTGCATTTACCCCGATTAACCATCAGTAAAGAAATTGCAAATGAAAAAAACAAGACCACTGTCTTCTCTAGCTTGTATAAAACCTACCTAGTTATGATCAAGTACTTGCCCTTTATTATTTTTGAATTACCTCATAGTTATTTGTTTACAACACTCGGCTCTGAAGGCAACTTAATACAAACATTTCTTCATTATTTATTTTTTATTTGTTTTCCAACATAAAATACAGGATGGTTCAAAACTTTCTAACTCCAAACTTATATAAGAAACTTTTCAAGAATTTTGTGTGTAGAAGTGTTGAATATAAATCTGGGGCAAACAAAATATCTCATAAAGGTTTTAAACAAAGTGTGATTTGCGTTATTCAAATTTTGTAATGTATTTTACATTAATTATAAAAACAGCACGAAATAAATAAATAGTCCAGATTTGGAACCATCATTAATTACTACTGCATTCTTTAATTTTTTAAAAGCTAACCAACTTCTTACATACCAGAAAATTATATGCAAATACCACAAGTATCTTATTCTTACCACAAGTCTATCAAAAATAGCACATGGGCCAGTCAAGCTTTCTGGTACCTACAACCAACCAAGTGTAGGATTAAAAAAAATCATTATTGTTAAGACATTGTTTGAAGAGAATGCTTTTGTGGTAGTCAGATAAATAGCTACTACACAAGAATTCTCAACTACCAACAATACATAATCGCATATCTCCATATAACAAATACTGTTTTTCACATTGTATAATTGTTAGTCAAATTGGTTGGTTGTTAAGGGAAAATAGGAGGCTTTTTCCCAGAAAAAAAAATTATGGCGGCACATATGGAGGTGGTTTCCTATATGTAGGTGTCGGTTTAGGTCTAGTCTGTCTCCCATTCTCCTGCATCCTAGCCATAGGGGGTGGAGGCTGATATGGCTCAGATTCATCAGGTATCTTTAGCGAACCGGACTTGCTGTATTCTGGAGGTGCTAGTGGCGGTTTCTCATCTTCTAAGATGATAGGTGCTTTTGTTCCCGAGTCTGGCTTCTCCTCCAGTTCCTCCTGAAAAATCACCGGTATTCCTTTATTCCCATATGTAGCTCTTCCATCTTCGACAACATTCATCTTCCCAGTATGCCTTCTTCTATACAATACACAGGCAAATATTCCAGCAAGAAGTAGCATGGCAGCAATGATAATTGCTGGAACAATAAATGTGACTAAATATTCATCATGCGTTGTTGATGATGGTGTTTCATCATCAGCCACTGGTGTGGGATGAGAACGATCACTGGGTAGGTCAATGGGTTTCTGTTTGCAGTTGCCCAGGTCTTCCATCTGTATGGATGAGACAGGAAAATCCGAGTCCATTATGTACTGCACTCTGGGCGCAATCGTGCGATCACTATTCACCAGGATTGAGCCAAGACGTCGAATTTCCGCTCGGGGGCACACATCTAACAATAGGGAGGTGTTATACCAGCTCACAACAGATGTCTCACTCTGTTTCGTAATTGTTTTCAATAGGATGTTGTTTGTATTCTTGTCCCCGAAAATCTCCTGCAATTAAAATAATGTTATGTAGTCTCTCAAATCCATTACAGTCATTACACCATAACATGTGTTTCATAACCACTGGACGGTACTGTGGCATACTGATATCATCGATCTGCTGTCGCAAAGTACATATGCATGCTTTGCTCGTAGACTCTCTATTCATAACACACACCTAGGTGTGTTCCAAAACTGTTTAGGGGGATTCTAAGGCAATGTTCTCACCGAAAGCAACTGCCACTGGAACCCGACTTCAACCCAACCGCTCCCACCTATTTGCATACAACTAGAAAGCAACTCGGTAGATACACGCGTATATGACATTAGCGTTGGGTTGATAAGCGGTTGCGTTGACGTCGGGTTCCAGTCGCAGTTGCTTTCGGTGAAAACATTAAGAGTAACACCTAAGAGTAAATTACCACGTCGTCCTCTTAGCTTTATTTGGTAAACTAGAGAAGCCCTAAAAAGGCAGCTTTTTAATGAAAATGAGGCCAGAAATTACATTTATAAATTTATATATAATTGGTTAATAACTTGCATGGTGTAAATTGTTTTACCAGGCAAGATTTTTATTAAGAACTAGTACAAAATCCTGACCAATATGAATTGAACTTACTGGTCCGACAGAAACAGAGACAGTTTCTTATACCTGCGTATGCCTAATACAGAGGTGTAGTGTTTATTGATTTGATGCTCTTATGTTTTTTTTTTTTTTTTGGGTTACTAGTGCTTTAGACACACTGATATGGAAGTGAATGCAAATTTGTGATAACAATAAAATAGCAATGTAATTGCTGAAAATGCAAAGGGAACTTGGAAAACTGCAAAGAATCACTACAAAGAGCTCATTCTGTGGAAAACAATATAAACTGCAGCAATAATAAAAATAGTTGGAGATTTGGCTGAAAACTGCCTCAGCAATGGAAATAAAATAGTGCAACAAGATCCTGTGAAAATAGTTAAATGAATGAATTCAGAGTTGAATTGAGTTGAATTCAGAGAAATTCAATTGAAGCATGTTGTCATGGAAAGTCAACAAACAAGTACCGACAATAGTAAGTGTGGATCTATCAACGCAGGTTTAAATCCGTAACTATGGGTTTAATTTAGGGTAAGTGTTAACTATGAGTTTACCAGTTAGTGCTAACTAGAGCTTAAATCGTGGTTATAATAACTTCCACTTTTTTTGCAAACAATATAAACTGCAGCAATAATAAAAATAGTTGGAGATTTGGCTGAAAACTGCCTCAGCAATGGAAATAAAATAGTGCAACAGGATCCTGTGAAAATAGTTAAATGAATGAATTCAGAGTTGAATTGAGTTGAATTCAGAGAAAATTCAATTGAAGCATGTTGTCATGGAAAGTCAACAAACAAGTACCGACAATAGTAAGTGTGGATCTATCAACGCAGGTTTAAATCCGTAACTATGGGTTTAATTTAGGGTAAGTGTTAACTATAAGTTTACCAGTTAGTGCTAACTAGAGCTTAAATCGTGGTTATAATAACTTCCACTTTTTTTGGGAGTTAACAGGCTTAACTATCAGTTGCGAACAGCATGCGTATGTTTGACAGTAGCGATGTCAGTAGAGGTCAGTAGCAATGTTTGATGGAGGAACGTTTATTTGTGCACGTGCAAGTAAGGTTATTCATCTTTACTTTATTATGGATATTGATTTTTTTTAACAAAACTTTGGATTTTACTGATGATGAAGAAATTATCGAGTTTTTACAAAATGGGAGGCAATATACCGTACAAGAAAGAATTAATTATTTATAGAGGTGGGAAGACACAGATTTCATTCGACGACATCGGCTATCAAAAGACCACTATCTTTGTGTTGAGCTTAATTGAGGAAACTACAGAATGTCTGAACTATAGAACCACTAAAATGACAATAATAACCACAATAGATAGAAAAATTTAAAACTCAACTAACACTGTCTGCGGGGGGATAAATTCTTCTTCTTTTTCTCAGAGCACTAAACAAATACCAAAATTGCCCTTTATCTACTGTTGGCAAGAATGATTTTAGTTCTATTTCTGTAGCCAACCTCACTCAAACTGACAGTGTCTTAACTGGAAGTTTGATTTGTATTGATAAATCCATTATTGTCGTAACTAATAGTTAACGAAAACTCCAAGTTACTTAACTACCACTTTTAAACCTGTATTAATAGATCCACCCTAAATATTGTACAGGAAACCTGCCATACATATGAGGAAGCTAGGCGCGTTCATCTAATTGTTCTCCTTAACGAGGAGCGCGAATGAAGGCTAAAAAGCACATTCATGACAATCTTTTCAGCTCTGATCTAGGCACCGTTATAGTTTAAATAATCAACTATTACCTGAATCTTCTCGATAAACTTCCTTTTTAAGATTGCACTGTGTACAAACTTCTCATAGTCTGTCAACAAGGATATTCTAAATTCAACATTGTACTTTGACTTCTCGACCGGATGGACTTGTACAACCAAACTATCGCTGGCAGATAATCCGCCAGAATCACGGCACCACAGGTGATATTCTTTTGATCCTACATGATTTGGTAATGGGACTCCAAAGAATTCCTTGTTCTTCTCGTCAAACTGCAGCCAGTTACTTTCCGGAATCAGCTGCCTGTTCGCCGTCAACAGATTCATACGTAAATTACGAGGATCTGTGTCTTCTGGATCGTAAAATGTATCCTATAATAAAACAAAAATGTCTGTCTTATTGCAAATTATAGCGTATATATTATACACATTGGAAAATTAGTAGTACAGCAGGTAACATATGTTTGCGTTCTGACAATAGTCATTTAGCCAAATTATCATTTTTTTTTAGTAAAACAGGATTTTATATTAATATATTTTTACTTTCCGACTAGTAGCCTACAAGAAATATATTGTAAACGACGGAAAACATTTGGGATAGCAGTGGAAATACGCATTTTGGGGTCTCCTGAATGCATTGCAATGATTTCTGGAATATGTACATATCATCTCGACGTAGTCGGAAAGTTGGGACGGGCCCATACCAAATTTGTATAATATATTTTTATTTATTTATATTTTTATATATTATAAATTTTATATTATATTAATGCAGTAGAGCGCCGATAATATGGATTCAATTCAGGTGAAAAAAAAGTTGAAGTGAATACATATATATTTATCAAACAAAAGCGTCTGCCGGAGGTCGGGTTGACACCAAAAACAATCCAGTTCATCCCCCAGTAATTCTAAATATGTGTGCAAAATTTCAGCCCGTTGTACTGTTCTATCAACGTTAAAAACCTACAAAACCCCAATTTTATACTTACGGTATACTTACGATTACTGTATATGTAACGAAATAAAAGTTTGGCCATTAAACTTTAAAATGGGAGACTATTTAAAATGGACCTAAATTGTTTTAAGCATAAACAACTAATTCAAATTATTTGGAAATTACATTTTTGATAACCAGGTGGAAAATAGTTGCTAACAACGCAATAAGCACATTGCAAATTAAAAATGTTTAGCCACAACTTGGACATGCGCCTTCACAGCACTACTTCGAGCTCTTTCAAACGTAACCAATGTTTGTACTTACGTCAGGTACTTTATACACCAATAATTTTCCGACGGTGGCATCGATGTGGTCAACAGGGTTCCGCAATATTGGCGAGAAATTTGTCGGGGGTGTAATGGCAGTCTGGGGCTTAATCTCGCATATCCCCAATCCCTTATAAGCGACCTTTTTTACTCTCAATTCTGGAGCCAATAATCGAATGAGAGTGTGCGTCGGATCACCTTCGCTATTTACAGTAAGCACCTTAAATGTATTCTCGAGCTCCTCTTTTGGACAAAAATGTTTTGGTAAAGAGTCATTGGTCCAAGTAAAGACAACAGGAACGCTGTAATAGTCAACATTACGGACAGTTATCTCTGTGAGGTCTGGTGAATGGTAGATTTCTTTTAGCGCATGGAGAATTTTCAAAGGCCAATCAATTAGATGTGGAAAGTGCCATTTCTTCTCCAGCTGAATGTACAGCGAGAACTCATGATTTACTGCACGTTTTGACTTATGATGTTGAACTAGAATCTCAAGAGTATCCTTAACTGTTGCTCCCTCGGAGTCGGTAGCTTTTATCGTGAATGTCCAGCGTGAGACGTCAATTTCCATAGGTCTGCAATAAAATAAATAGTTTAATAAACATTTTACAAGCAGATTTTAAATTAAAAAATATTTACAAGCACAATTTGCACATCAAGGATCTTGCCATCTTCCCAGCTGAACTATCTTGTTTATTTTATGGCGCAGATTGATAATGATTTTATCAACTCTTGTCCAAAAATATCTATTAAAAAATTTGCACATTTAACACTTCTTTGTTCATTGGTTTTAAATCAAAACAAATCAAATTTATTTATTCCTGTCAGACTGAAATACAGTATAGGAATAGTCATAAAGGGTATAAAATAGTAGCAAAATAATGCAGACCAAAACAGCAGAACGAAAAATATAACTGGGGTGGCCCTCACCCAACTTTCCGACTAAATGGTTGGCACAAAGAAGTGTCTGAACACTTTTGCAATTACTCAATTTTGAGAAGCCAGAGCCACTTAGGACACTACCTAAAGTCAGTTTCTTTGACATAATGACATTTGTCATGCTGACATTTAATGTCATATCATATCAGTGGCACTGACGTTTGTCAAAATCTGACAATTTTCAACCAGAGACGAAGGCTATGGATTCTGCCAAACTTTCCTTCTAGGGACTTAACTAGTCGGAAAGTAAAAATTATCAAGGATTGTCAATTTGCCTTTTGTCAAAATCTTATCACCCACAGCGCTATAATATCCGTTTGTAACCACATAATAGAACTTTGAGTCAATGTGTAAACCAGCATATTTTTTATCTTATGGTGCATTTGACACCGTGCCACATGATGTACTATTAAGTAAACTTTATAATTACGGATTCCGTCGAGTGGCTCTGGACTAGAGGGGATTACTGACGAATTTTACGCAGACGGTGATAGATGAGGGTGATGGTGAGGTATTCAGATCCGGAGTGCTTCGGGTTCGTATAGGAGTGGTCCAGGGAAGCATCCTCGGGCCGATACTGTTCGAGTTTTTTAACGACATTGGGCAGCCAAGCATACGTCTCCTATGATACTGTGACTGCAGTGTCCTTTAGAAATACGGGATCCCTGAGCATCATGGTCTGCAGGGCTGCCGATGGCATGAAGTCTTACTGTACGAAAAACGCCCTCGTCCCAAATAACAAAAAAAAAACAGAACTTGTGGTTTTCTCAACCAAACCTACTGACCACAGTGTGATGTGTGTGTGGGTGTGCTGTGTGTGTGTGCGTGCGTGCGTGCGTGTGTGTATGTGAACACGATAGCGTCTAAGCGGTACAACGGATCGGGCTGACATTTTGCATACTTATTTAGAATTGCCGGGAGACGAACTGGATTGTTTTTGGCCACAATATGACAACCGGAAGTGGCAAACGTTACATGCGTCTTCTTCGGGATTTATCCGATTTTGGCCAAACTAATATCAGCCCATCCTCCAATGATTTTAAATAAGTATACTAATTGACAGATCAATGGGATGAACGGTTTAGGCGGTATTAGTTTTTATAGAAGCGGTTTGACAGAACCCACAGCCTTCATCACTGTGTTGCAAATTGTCAGATTTTGACAAACGTCAGTGTCACTGACATGACATCACTTTAAATGTTAGTGTGACAAATGTTATTATGTCACAGACACTGACGTTAGATAGGGTACTGGCTTCACAAAAGTGAATAATTGCAAAAGTGTTCAGAAACTTTATTTTGCCAACGGCGTAGTCGGAAAGTTGGGTGAGGGCCACCCCAGATATTTTAATGCTCAAAAAGTCCACCAATCTGTTGCAGATCAATTGCCCTATAATCTAAAATACAACGCTTTTCACCTTTTTTATAAAGAGGAACTACTTAATTTACTTCATTTTGGTTTTCCCAATTTTGTAACACTTTCCATGAATATAAAATAAATTCAAAATATCAATTAATTTTTTTTTGAAAGTGAGTAATACCTCAAAAACTACAAAGGATAGGTATAGGGAACCCTAGTATCGATTGATAGGGTAAACGATTTTCTTTTTAACGGTGTGTTGATATACAGGCTGTTTTATTTGAAAAAAAAAAGAGTTACTGACATTTGAAAATGTAGTAATAGATTAGTGCATATTGAACATCATATGAACGATATGAATTGGTCATGATTAGGGTATAAGCATACCAACTAGGAATGTAATAGCTTTTATAATAACTGAGATATTCAATTTTAACGTGAATCCCGAAAACCACAATATTTACACAACAATCAAATTTACACAAAAAAATAATATTTAGGTATAGGGAAACCTGATGATTAGCGATGCATTTTTCTACGGAGAATTCAAATATGAAATGAAAAATATATCATTTAAATTAGGAAAGTTGATGTCGACCGGTTACCGGAAGCGGCGGTCAAGATAAAAATATTTTAATTAAAGAGTTCAAATAGATTTTTCTCCTATAGTTTCAAATATATCGGTTTACCGTAGATAGACTGAGTCTATCTGTGATGCAGAAAGGAAAAAGTTTATTCCAACCCTATTCAAAATATCGCCAAGCTGCACTACTTAAGCAACAGAATGCAACTCTAGTTTAATCAAACAATCATTTTTATGGCTTGGCCACGGAATGCTTGCTCCTGGCAAAACACTACAAGCGTAGAGCTCATTTCTCTCCCCTACGCGTGCATTTGTGTTAATTAACGTTAGTCTGAACCAGTTTCGACTTGGATTCAAAAGTGACGAGTCAGTGGACTGTAGTACCCAAAGGACTTACGATTTTGTGGTACCCAAGGGGCTCAGGACTCAAGTAGCAGCGAATCAAGTACAAGTTGAGGGTAAAGTCAAGCGCCTGGGACACTAAAATTTTTTGGTGTAGTGTGTTTTAATTGAAAGAAGGGGTTGTGAAAATGTTAAATCAGGGAGGAAATGTTCGGGAAACTGATATTATTGATAGAAAAGTGTGTTGAAAGTTGTCGATTTGTAGGTTATGTTTATTTTATTTGTGTTGGTAGATTTAATTATTTCTGGTGGATTTCATGTTTGTGTGGTTGCTGTGTTGTGATTTGTGATGATATTTCCGGATCCGGGTCATTTTATTTGCAAAATCGCGGCGGACGGAGTGGAAAAGATTCCTGTGATTAACGAAAAATATTTTATGGCGTTAACGGGGGGCCCTCCAAGGGTTTTGGCGGAGAAGCTAGGGGAATGGGGCGTTATTCCGAAAGAGGGGGAGTACATGTGCCCCAAGTGTGGTGGAGCGCTTCGATTAGTGGAACACGAGGATCGGTACGTTTCCTTATTAATGTATATTTCCTTATTTAATTGTGTGTAATTTTGTTTTAGGAGTGATGGGTTGAGGTGGTATTGTGAAAGGAATATCCAGAAGGGTCATCGGAAGAAAAGCTGGTGTCTGACTCGTATAGGGTTACGTACGGGGACCTTCTTCGCTCTATCCCAGCCTTCGATGTATCAAATGTTGGTGTTCATTCGGTGTTGGGTTTTCAACATTCCCTTAACTTTTGCTTGTTCGTCAGCAGAGATATCAAAAACGATTGTGTACATTCTTTCATTGTATCGTAGAAATGCACCCGAGATGCGTTGTTTTAGGGTGACTTGAGGTCGGTTAAGGGGTCTTATTGGTTTGGAACGCTTTAAATGTTATAATAGAGCTATGTAATGTACACTAATACGTACATTCT